>JACBKR010003197.1:0-31199 GCA_014218235.1 Colocasia esculenta
TGCTCAAATCAACATTTCTATGAAATCAGTTGATTTGAAAACACGGTTAGGTGTCGACCTAAATGAATAGTGTCATTATAATGAATAGTTTTAGCACAATGAACTTTTTTTATGCTTGTTGCTTTACACACGTAAACACACATGTTATACCACCAAAAGATATAAGAAAAATCAATCAAATGAGGTCATAAACATTAACATCAATTCATTAAAAACACATCACCAAAAACCATAAGAATCACCTCTAGGATCATCATTTCATGCAAAATCATCAACAAACCATCAAGACATGTATCCGAACATAACCAAAGCTCATCCACTCAAACATAGTGTTTTGTTGCCAACAAAATCTACATAGTACATCAAAGTTACCTTCTTTTTGCCTTTGGGCTATAGTCAACATTGTTAAGTGAAATATAGTATACAACGTAGAGCAATATCTTTTTTCGAAATATCTTTATGAGAGTTCCAAGATATGCATTTGTTGGGAGTCTATGTTGAATGTGTGAATTTCATATTTAATAATGACACAACATTCTTATTTATGTTTTGATGATAACTAAACCATTTGATGATGAGTGAATAACTAATATCTTGACATGACTCTCCAATTTCATGTTTGAAATTCATGTATGCTTGATATGCTATTGATATGCATAAATGGAAGTTTATTGCAACTAGATAGAAGTTTCTTCTTTCCAAGTTGAAGTGCATAAATTTTGACTGGCACAAATTTCTTCTATTTAGTCGAAGTTGTGTGATTTCGCCTAGTACGAGTTTCTTCTATTTAGTCGAAGTTGTGTGACTACGAATGACACGATAATTTCTTCTATTTAGTCAAAGTTGTGTGAGTTCAACTGGCACGAGTTCTTCTATTTAGTCAAAGCTGTGTGACTTCGACTGGTACACGTTTCTTCTATTTAGTCGAAGCTGTGTGACTTCGACTGGCATGAGTTTCATTTATTTAGTTGAAGTTATGTGACTTCAACTAGCACAAGTTTCTTGTATTTAGTCAAAGCTGTTGACTTTGACAGGCACGAGTTTCTTCTATTTAGTAGAAACAGTGTGACTTCGACTGGCACGAGTTATTTTATCTTAGTCAAAGTTGTGAGACTTCAACTGATAACTTAGTTCTTCAATAGTCAAAGCTCTATGTTTTTGTCAGTCGAAGTTGTATCACTTCAGATATTCGAATGGCTTCTATTCAGTCGAAGCTCTAACACTTCGAATGATCAATTTTTTCTATTCAGTCGAAGCTCTGATACTTCAACTGATCAGTTATTTTCTATTCAGGCGAAGCTCTGACACTTCGAATGGTGAGATTTTTTAGTCCTTATCAGTCGAAGCTATGTCAATGTGACACTTCATGGATGTGTGGCACATGTCATATCAGATTGTTTGGATATATTTAACAATATGCTTTTTCATGACTGTGTGACACGTGTCATATCTAATCTTATTGGATAAGCTTAAATGACAGTATTCTATTTCTATCATGAATATCTTATTGAATAAATTTTGTGTGCAGGACACATGGACCTAAAGCTGTACAAAGAAGACCTAAATGCATGTGCCCACACATCCCAAGGTATGAGGTGGACTATAAAGAGGCCTTTGTCTCATCTGATGAAGTAGGTAGTCGCCGCTAGAAGAAAAGGGAGAAATTAGAGAGAGCATAGTAGAACTCTCAGTGGAAAAAGTTTGAAGGTGACTAGATCTGAGCCAGCAACCAGAAGGAAGAGTTATTGTTCATGCTTCTTCTGATTTGGAGATCAAGATTCAGAGGAAAGCTATCAGGCTTCTTTAAGCATCATCAAAGTCCAGTTGTTCTCTAACTTGAGAATGGAGACAATTTTCTCTTGTTCGTATGTGTATTGATTAATCTACAAAAGTGTTCTGTGTAGATCAATCTTTGTTTGAATGTGTGTGGTTTGAGCCAATTTGCTCTAAGTGTGTGAACTGAGCCATCATGCTCTGAGTGTGTATGTTGTATCTCTTTTTAGAGGTAGTGTGTGGTTCAATCCTCACTTGGCAAGGGGTGGATGTAGGAATCACTTGTGATGATCTCCAAACCACCTTAAAAATCTCATGTGCAATGGTTTGTTTGCATTTGCTCTAGATGCTTGCATAAGAAGTATCGATCTCACAAATTCAACACACACATACTCATTCATTCTAATATCTCAGATCTTTTAGAATTTGGTCTTTCAAGTAATTGTTTAGAGTAATTTTCAAATTAGTTGAGTTTCAGCTACTATTGTTATCAGATCTGCTCACCCCTCCCTTCTAGATCTATTCTTGACCTCAGCTTTGATCCTAACAGTTGGTATCAGAGCAGGAGCTCTGTCCATTGATTTGATTTTTGCAGATCTGACCCTAATGGAATCAAAAAGTTTCATTGTCGATGGTCATTCAACTAATCGACCACTATTTTTTTATGGTTCTGATTATGCTTTTTGGAAAAATCAAATGCAAGTTTTTCTTAGGGCCCAAAATTATGAAATCTAGAAGATTGTTGAAAAAGATCCATATGAAATCACTGGTGAAGAAGACACATGGATAGGGAGCAAATTAGAAGGGCTACACTAAACTTTAGTGCTATGAATATGCTTCAATGTGCAGTTCACCCTGAGGAATATGCTAGGGTATCCATGTGTTCCTCTGCCAAGGAAATGTGGGATAAGTTTTAGTTAATGTATGAGGGAATATCCAAGTTAGAGAAATCAATGCCAATTTGTTAGTTTCTGATTATGAAATGTTTACCATGAAATTTGATGAATCTATATATGAAATGTTTGCTAGGTTCATGGTAATTGTCAATGGACTGAAAGGATTAGGTAAGACTTACACTGATGCTGAGCTGGTAAGAAAGATTCTTCAATCCTTATCTCATGCTTGGCATACTAAGGCAACAGTCATTGAGGACTCTAAGGACTTATTCAAAATCTCTCTAGATGAGCTCATAGGATCACTAATGACTTATGAAAATAATCTAAAAAGAACCAAAGAACACATTCTGAAGGCAAAACCTACTGCACTTACAGCTTTCACAAGTAGTAAAGGAAAATGGAAGAAAACAATGAATCTGAATATGATGAGGATGAAATTGCCCTCATCACCAGACAATTCAGAATTTTTTTTTTTTTAAATGGAAAACATAATGGAAAGTATAATAAACCTTTTAGCAAAAAAGAATCCACTTCTTCAAATACTAATTCTAGAAATGAAAAGAAGACTGACAGTTTAATTTTGTGTCACAGGTGCAACAAGCCAAGACCCATGTAAGGTGAGTGTCCTGAGCTTACAAGGTAAATTAATAAAAAATACAAAAGGGATATCAAAAGAAGAAGCCAAAAGTAATGCTGGCAACCTAATCTGATGAAGACCGGAGTGAAGAAAAAGAAGATACTTCCTCAAGTTCTGAAAATGAGGAAGTGTGCTTTATGGCCAACATTAATGATAGTAAAGTAAGCTCTTCATTTGAGCAATATATTGTTGATGATTGGCAAGATGCACATGCCACCTTGGTTGAGAAATATTTAGAAATAAGAAAAAGAAATAAATATCTGAAGAAGAAAATTGATAATGGTAGGGATGCATCCCTAACTGAAAAACTGTCTGAATTTGAAAAAGAAATTTCTGAACTCAGTGATGAATATGAAAAAGTTCTGAATGAATTGGACAAGTTCAAAATTACATTTCAAAATGCTAACAGTGAGTTGGTAAAGCTTATTGAGAAAATAAAAATGCAATAAAAAGAAAAACAACAAGCAATTAATGAAATTGAAAATTTTAATAAATTGTTGACTGAAAAAGAACAAGTGATAAAAAATTTCACAAATGACAAAGAAAATCTTGATGCCTTATTAGAACTAAAAATGAATGCTAAAAAACATGGTTTGAGATATACCACAAAAGAAACAACAAAAATAAAACAACTAAAAGGAAAGAAAAAACCTTCAAGAATTCCATTGATAAAATTTGTGAAATGTTCAAATTCTATAAACAAAAATCAAAACAACATCACCTTAGTTTAAATAATCACTCAAACTAAAAATCAATCCAAGAATCTAGCTAAGTTAACAGAAAATCAAAACAAACTAAAACAAGGCTCACTAACAAGTAATTTGAAGCAAAAGTTTACTTCAGAGAAGAAACAAAACAAGAGACCTATTCAGAAGAGTTTGAATGTCACAAAATATAAAAATCATATAAACCTTCAAAATTCAAAAACAAACCCTGATCAAAATAATCGGAAGACCAAGACACCAATGCACTCTAAATGGATCAATGATTGGAATGCAGGATACTACAATCCTCATCAATTTAATAACTCATGGTTTGATTCTCATCCTTTTATCCAAATGCTTTTAGGCATCAATACCATTATTGGCCTCAATTCTAACAGAAAAATTTGTATGCCAAATGGTATCACTCTCAAAATTACAACAGAAAGAACACCTGTATATTTTACTTTCCAAATCACAATGTCATCAGACCAGAAAGAAAATTCATTCAAAAAAAAAAAAAGAAGTAACTCAAATGTGGGTTAGAAAGGATTTGCTTTCACTGATTAGTTAATCTGATGGTCCCAACAATATTTGGGTACCAAAATCTTTTCTTCTATAATTGTATGTGTAGGGAAGCCAGACAGCTAACTCAAACTGTATAGTACCTTGACAGTGGGTGTTCATGGCACATGATTGGAGATAGAGCAATGTTCTCTTTGATTGAAAAAGAAGGATGTCTAGTTACTTTTAGAGGTAAAATAAAGGAAAAATAATTAGATCTAGAAAGGTTGGTAAGTTCTCCTCAAACTCTATTGTAAATGTTTTGCTTGTTGATGGATTAAATTACAATTTACTTAACATTAGTCAATTATGCGACAAGGGTCACAAATTTGTTCTAATTCTTGCAAAATAATTGACTCCTCAGTTGAAAGAATAAAATTTCTTGGAAAAAGAGAGAACAATGTGCACATGGTCAATCATGACAAATTTTTGATGAAAACATTTGTCTTGTTGCAAATAAGACTGAACTTGGATGGATTTGAAATAAGAGATTAGGACATGCAAGCTTTAACACCATGACTAAACTCATAAGGCTTAATCTTGTAAAGGACTTTCTAACTCATTTGCAAATGTTGATAGTCAAGTTTGTGAGATCTGTGCTCAAGAGAAACAAACCAGAAAATCTTTTAAAATCTTCAATGATGTACTCACTTCTAAGCCACTGGAATTACTTACATGGAACTCTTTGGGCCAACAAGAATTCTCAGTCTTAGTGGTCAACGTTATGGATTTGTCATCATTGACGACTTTACAAGATATGCTTGGGTTATCTTTCTATCTTACAAAAGTGATGCTTGTTAAGAGTCAGGAAATTCTGTAACACTATCTTAATGGGTCTTTCATACAAATAAAATCCATTTTGACTGATCATGGGGGAGAATTTGAAAATAAAGCTTTCTCTGATTTTTGTTCTGAAATGTGCATTTTTCACAGATTCTGTTCTTTAAGAACTCTTGAACAAAATAAAGTTGTGGAATGAAAGAATAAAACTCTTGTGGAAATGGCAAGATCTATACTCTTGGAAAGCAAATTGCCCAAATCCTTTTGAGCTGAAGCTATGAATGCAATAAACACATTCTTAACAGAGCATTAGTTAGACAAAAAATTAGAAAAATCCCCTATAAACTTCTGAAAAATAAAAAATCCACTTTGTCCTACTTTAAAGTTTTTTGATGTAAATAGTTTGTATATAATAACAACAAAGAAAATTTTGACATATTTGATGCAAAGAGCTTTGTAGCCATTTTTCTTGGTTGTTTTGAAAACTCTAGAGCTTATAGAGTTTATGTTCTTAAGAATAAAACTGTGGAAGAATCTCCACATGTGGTCTTTGATGAACATTCCAATAAGTTTGATGACTCTGCAGTTGGCTGGATTCCACAAAATGATGAAGAAAATGACTTCATTGTTGAATCATCACCAACTGTTGAGGAACATGAACATGCATCTGAACATCTAAACATACCCACAACAAGTGAATCAGGTAATATTGCTCCTGAATTGCCTGAAATAGGTGAGGTAACATCTGAATTGCACATTTTGAAAGATCATCCTATTGAAAATGTGATTTGTAATTAGCTTGATAGAGTTAGATAGATCTTCTTTTCAAACTGTAATAAATGATGACCTTTTGGCACTAATCTCCCAAATTGAGCCTAAATCTATTGATGAAGCTCTCAAATCTAAAGATTAGATAAATGCAATGCATGAAGAACTTCGTCAATTTGATATGAATCAAGTGTGGGAATTAGTTCCAAGACCTAGTGACCAATCTATGATTGGGACTAGATGGATTTTCAGGAATAAATTGAATGAAAATAGATAAGTAGTTAGAAATAAAGCTAGACTAGTTGCAAAATGGTACAATCAAGAGTTGGAAATTGATTTTGAAGTATTATATGCCCCAGTAGCTAGGCTAGAAGCTGTAAGAATATTTCTTGCTTTTGCATCATCTTTAAAATTCAAAGTCTATCAAATAGATATGAAAAGTGCTTATCTAAATGGGTATCAAAGAAAATATTTTTGTGAAACAACCTCCCAGATTTGAAAATCAAACATATTCTAATCATATTTTCAAGCTTAATAAGGCTCTTTATGGTCTTAAACAAGCTCCAAGAGCTTGATATGATCGTTTGAGCCCGTTTCTGTTAAATAAAGGGTATACAAGAGGAAATGTAGACCAGACCCTATTTACAAAAAAATTCAATAATCAAATCATTGCTGTTCAAATCTATGTTGATGACATAATCTTTAGGTCTACAAATAATGATTTATGTAATGAATTTGTCAAGCACATGCAATCTAAATTTGAAATGAGTTTGATAGGTGATTTACAATTCTTTTTGAGACTGCAAGTACATCAAACCAATGAAGGAATCTTCATTAGTCAAAAGAAATAGTCAAAGAGCTCATGACAAGATTTGATTTTTAGCACTTCAATCTTCAAGCGCACCAATGGAAATAAATGTAAGGTTAGAAAACCACCCACATGGTAAGTCAGTAGATGCCAAGACTTACAGTGGTATAATTGGCTCTCTATTCTATTTAACAACTTCTAGACAATATATTCAATTCAGTGTGTGCATGTGTGCTAGGTTCCAAGCCAATCGCAAAGAAAGTCACATGTTGGCAGCTAAAAGAATCTTCAAATATCTTGTTGGAACATGTTATCTTGGTGTTTAGTATCCTATTGGCTGCACTTTGGATTTAATTGCTTATAGTGATGCTGATTAGGTAGGGTGTAAGCTTGATATAAAAAGTACCAGTGGTTTGTCTAGGTGGATGCATGATTGCTTGGGCTTCAAAAAAGTAACATTCAGTAGCTCTGTCCACTATAGAGGATGAGTATGTTGCAGTTGGTAGTTGTGTCACCCAAGTACTTTGGGTAAAACATCTGCTCCTAAACTATAATCACAAATTGGGTTATGTTCCTATTTTATGTGATAACACTAGTGCAATCAACTTGTCTAAAAACCCAATTTAGAATTCGAGAACTGAACACATTGAGATAAGGCACCATTTTGAAGAGATGAGGTTGCTAAGAAATCATTTGAGCTTCATTTTATTGCAACTGACAAACAAGTTGTTGATATCTTCACTAAGCATCTCCCAGAAAACAAGTTCACATCTCTTAGGAGAAAGCTTGGCTTATGTAGATTCCCTAAATAAAATTCAATCTGCTCAATTGTCACTCATTTTGGATTCATTCTAGTCATTTCTTTAATAAATTTCCTCTTCATATTGTTAATAAATCCTGCAATCATATTTTTTTCTCAAGGGGAGTGTGCTCATTTTATTTTGCACCTTCTGAAGGGGAGTACTTGTGAGGGGGAGTCTCATCAATTCCTAACTTCATTTCTTCGACAATCCATGCCTTTCAATCAACCCTTGTATCAGGATAAATGAACACTTATGATATTTCTATATGAGAGATTTCACACCTAAAGAATAACATCTTTGTGCACTTAGTTTAATCTTAAAGATGCATCTAAGCACAATGTCTTGCCAATTCTTAATGTAAAAGTATTTGGTCTGAGTTGCAAAACATTTATAGGCACATGAGTAGCTTTAGTGTTTACAATGTGACTGCTTATAGCTTGTTTTTTAACACATGTTCAGACTCATATATCTATTCTCATTGTCATGTCTATTATAGTAAAAGTAAAATTGTTCCAAATAAACTTCAAACACTAAAATATGCTCCAGAAAAATAGAGAGGTACAGACAAAGCAATGAAATTCTTTGTACCACTGAGTAACTAAGTTCATTTCACCTGATCAAGTGATTTGGCTCTAGTCAAAAAGTGGTAAATACTCCTTTCAACTCTGTACGAGATAGTGAAGGTTACACCACTGAGTAGTCAGGAGGTCTTGCATATGGTAAATGTGATCTCTTATACTAAAAAGTGAGATTTAAGTAATTTATTCTTGTATTCTCTCTCGAAAGATGAAAAGAAAAATCGAAATTTAATTAGGACAGAATGCAAAATGACTTAGATGTTGTTCATGAACACTAAATTTAGAACTATTATTCTACATTGTGTTACATCTTAAACTTCTAAGCTCTTGTAATAAACACTTTACCCACTTATATAGGTCACTATAAATCACATTTGCTTTATCTTTTTAAATACCTTTAAATCATTAACTTTTGACATCTAATGTGTTAAGTATGCCTTTATTTTTAAACTCAGTTGCATAATTCCAAAACACAATAATCTCTCTCTCTCTCTCTCATATTTTTATATGTTAGTATCTCATCAATTCTGCTATTTCAAGATAGTTTTCTTTCCTACATTCCATTCGTTGCCCTTGTATCCATATTCCCAACTCTCAACTGATAAAGGGAATTTATTTCCACAGTAAAATCACAAGGCCTGCTTTGGTAGCAGGTAAAGGTGGGGTTAAGTGAGGGCAAAAGGACGGTTAAAGTCTTTTTACACTTTGGAAATCTAGTTTCCTTAACCAGGGTGGGTGGGTGGAAATGTGGTTAAAAGGGGTTAAAAGGTGGATAACCTAACCAAGCCAAAAGGCTTGGATAACTTAACCGGGTTCTTATCCAAGAACATATTTTTTTGAGCCAAAGTAAAATAAAGGGTTTTTTGGGTTAAACAATCCCTAGATAAAATAACCAAGGATTGTTTAATTATTTATCAAAGCTGGCCAAGGGAGAATGAAATCATGAACATCCTTTTTATTATGTCAAAAAAGGGGAGATAACTTTGTCTATGATTGTTTTGTCATCTATTTTGTCAACATCAAAAAGGGGGAGATTGTTGGGAGTCTATGTTGAGTGTGTGAATTTCATGTTTAATAATAACACAACATTCTCATTTATGTTTTGATGATAACTAAACAATTTGATGATGAGTGAACAACTAATATCTTGACATGACTATCCAATTTCATGTTTGAAATTCGTGTATGCTTGATATGCTGCTGATCAACATATATGGAAGTCTATTGCAACTAGTAGAAGTTTCTCCTTTCCAGTTGAAGTGCACAAACTTCTACTGGCATGAATTTCTTCTATTTAGTCCAAGCTGTGTGACTTTGACTGGCACGAGTTTCTTCTATTTAGTTGAAGAAGTTGTGTGACTTTGACTAGCACGAGTTTCTTCTATTTAGTCGAAGCTGTGTGACTTTGACTGGCATGAGTTTCTTCTATCTTAGTTGAAGCTATGAGACTTCAACTAATTAGGTAGTTCTTTAACAGTCGAAGCTTTATGTTTTTGTCAGTCGAAGTTGTTGTTGGATCGAGATGGAGCTTTAGATGTCCTAGAGGGGAGTGAACAGGACTTCTTGCACTACTAAAAAGTTTTCACTTATGCACAGAGAATTTATACCGGTTCAAACCTCCTATCAATTAGGAGTCCTACATCCAATCCCCAAGCACCCCTTGGGATTTCCACTAACTACCAAGAACACTTGGCTTTCTCTCCACGAAGAGGTATACACCCACTTGCTCCCAAGCAAGTCTTCCCTTCACTGAGGAGTATTACAATCTCCTACCGCAGTAGGCCTTCCCTTCGAAAAGGGGAACTAGGGCAACAAATCCTTGTAGGTTTCTAAACAGAATGAAACAAGTGTGTTTGCTCAAAAATAAGCAAACACAGAAGATTAGAAAGAGATTACAGATATGAGTGAATGATCTAACTATTTCTGACTATGAGGGTGGATAAGAGAAAATATAGAACAACTGAACACCACCTAAAAGCTTCTAAATGCAAGAGAGCATGGAAGTCGCAGCTTGAACAAATAGCTCTCTTGAAATCTTGTGTGCTCTTCTCTTTCTTTCTGAATGTAGTATGTGGTGATCTCATTGTGTACTTCTGCTTGTTCTTGTAATTGTCTACACTCATGCATGTATATCTGTTGTATTTCAAACTTCAACTCCTTATATAACCTTTAGAGTTCTTTTCTCCTATTGGGAAACTAGCCGTTTGAATTTGAACGTTGAGTTTTGAGTCTTAAGACTTCTTGAGAGGTCCATCTTCAGATCATAAGACCTTTGAGTCTCAACAGCTTCCAGGCTATATAGATACTGCATGGTTATAATTAGACAGCTTTAATAGATATCTGCAAACACCATACCATGCAAAGCCTTTTCTTTATCTTATAGTTAGACTTGTAAGAGATATAATAATAATAAAAAGTAAGAGACAAATCGTTTATAAAAGATATCTATTAGTTCTAGAGAGAAAGTCTATCCTTTGAAAAGTACAGGGTTATGTGAACATTCAAAGAGGAATGGACACCTACTTGGCGCACAGTATAGCTGAAAAAGAGCTTTTCCTTAAATTCTAGAAACTTAACATTCTGAAAGACACTTACAGATGTCTTTGTAAGACACGTAGCTGTCTTAAAAATATACTATGAATCTGAACTTCAGATATGGCTATAACAGGAATATTAAATACAGAGAGTAGAGAAGTACAACCTTCATTAGATAGATTATCGTTTAGATAACAGAGAGAATATCACAATGTAAATAATGTGTTAATCTTGTTCACTAAATGATTCCATAAAGGATTAAAAAGTTAATCAGAATAATAATATATTAATCACTTTGCAAATATAACAATAGTCATTACAGAAATCAAGTACAGTTGATAACAGAAGTCGATACCTTACTTCAACTTTCCAAGAGTCAGAGTAGGTCAGCAATCGATTAGAATAGCAATCGATATGAAACATAAAAGCAATCGATGTTGTTTAAAGGCAATCAATATTTAAGGCAATCAGTGTAAAACTGGTCAGTAATTGATGTGGCAATCGATATTCAAGTCATAATAGCAATCGATGTTTAAATATAATAGTAATCGATGTGAATGAAGAGCAATTGATGTGCTTAAGCCAATCGATGTCTAAAGGCAATCGATATGATAAAGACAATTGATGTTTAGAGCTTAAAGACAATCGATATTCATAGCAACAATCGATGTTTAAGCTTATCAGTAATCGAAGTGCTAAAGGGCAATCGATGTGAGTGATTAGTAATCGATGTAAGTGAAGGCAATTGATGTATTAATTCGACTGGACAAGAAAACAACGTAGTCGGTCGAACTTAAACTTTGGATATGACGAAGTCTAACATCACATAGAATGGAAAACAATGTAGTCGGTCGAAGTGAACTTCATATAGAACTTTGGATATGACGAAGTGAACTTCACATATGAATGGAAAACAACGTTGTCGGTCGAAGCTAAAACACACAGTCGGTCGAAGTGAACTTCGTATAGAACTTAGGATATGACGAAGTTAGCTTCGTATATGACAAAGCTGGACTTTGACTGATCACGACCAAAAACATGCATGACGAAGTGTAGCTTCGTATATGATGAAGTGAACTTTGGATATGATGAAGTGTAGCTTCGGATATAACGAAGGTAGCTTCGTATATGACAAAGTAAGCTTCGACTGAACATGATCAAAACATGCATGACAAAGTTGAATTTCAAATGTCTAAGTTACAAATCAATGTAATCATGATGAAGCAATGGAAAATACAATATTCATGAGATACAAAATGATATTGAAATATATTAAGGACGATTATGATAAGCATGAGTGTTGTTATCACCAAAATAAAAGGATAATATATAACAATGATTCAACAATGAGTCACACTGATATTTAGTATATAGAATCTCAGGCATTGCCGTTACACCAAAACTCGGGTTGTTGTGTAAGGATACCATCCTTACTTATAACTCACCACAGGATACAGTTCCCTTGCTAGACAACTCAGCAACACCCGCAGGCAGGTCCACACCCAGACCTAGGCATGACTTGGCCAAACCGACCTCCGCCACACCCTCGTTCTCAAGTCTCCCTAGGGTGAGACGCTAGTGTGCGCACCTGCCTCGCAACATGCCACCTAACAATCTCTCCCCCCCCCCCCCCCAGCAGCACCCTTGGGAATCACACCCGCGACCTGCTATGATACCAGGTATATAGGATCTCAGACATTTCCGTTACGCCAAAACTCGAGTTGTTGTGTAAGGATACCATCCTTCCTTATAACCCACCATAGGGTACAGTCCCCCTGTTGGACAACTCAGCAACACTCGAGGCAGGTCCACACCCGAACCTAGGCATGACTTGGCCAACCCGGCCTCCACCACACCCTCATTCTCAAGTCTCCCTAGGGTGAGACGCTGGTGTGCGCACCTGCCTCGCAGCATGCCACCCAACAATCTCCCCCCCAGCAGCACCCTTGGGAATCACACCCGCGACCTGCTATGATACCAGGTATATAGGATCTCAGACATTTCCGTTACGCCAAAACTCGAGTTGTTGTGTAAGGATACCATCCTTACTTATAACTCACCACAGGATACAGTTCCCTTGCTAGACAACTCAGCAACACTCGAGGCAGGTCCACACCCGAACCTAGGCATGACTTGGCCAACCCGGCCTCCGCCACACCCTTGTTCTCAGATCACCCCAGGGTGAGACACTGGTATGCGCACCTACCTCACAGCATGCCGCCCATAGTTGTATCATTTCAGATATTCGAATTGCTTCTATTTAGTCAAAGCTCTGACACTTCAATTGGTAAGCTTTTTAGTCCTTATCAATTGAAGCTTTGACAATGTGACACTTCATGGATGTGTGACATGTCATATCTAAACTTATTGGATAAGCGTAAATGACAATATTCTATTTCTATCATGAATATCTTATTGAATAACTTTTGTGTGTAGGACACATAGACCTTAAGCTGTACGGAGAAGACCTAAATGTCTATGCCCACGCATCCCAAGGTATGAGGTGAACTATAAAGAGGCCTTTGTCTCATTTGATGAAGTAGGCAGCCACCACTAGAAGAAGAGGGAGAAATTAGAGAGAGCAGAGTAGAGCTCTCGGCGAGAAAAGTTCAAAGGCCACCAGATCTGAGCCAGCAACCAGAAGGAAGAGTTCTTCTTCGTGCTTCTTCCTAATTTAGAGATCAAGATTCAGAGGAAACCTATCAAGCTGCTTTAAGTATCATTGAAGTCTAGTTGTTCTCTAACTTGAGAATGTAGGCAAACCTTCTCCTATATGTGTGTGTGTTGATTAATATGCACAAGTGTCCTTTGCAGATCAATCTTTGTCTAAGTGTGTGTGGTTTGAGCTATATTGCTCTAAGTGTGTGAACTGAGCTATCGTACTCTGAGTGTGTGTCTTGTATATCTTTTTAGAGGTAGCGTGTGGTTCAATCCTCACTTGATGAGGGTGGGTGGAGTAGAATCACTTGTCGTGACCTTACCTTTGATCTTAACATCATTAAATGCAAATTGAATTTTAGAACTCTTACACATTTTCTTCTCTGCATATACAATGGTGATGTATGCTCAAATAGACATACTTTATTCATTTAAATCCATGTAGAGCTTACAAGATTCCAGAAATATAAGCAAATCATATTGTGCTTTCAAGAAATATTTGATCTAGTATGCACAAAGCTTCTTCTAAAAATAACTTAGAAGATATCTTCTGAACAACCCTGAGACAATATTCATTTTAGTTTATTAGGATCATAACAAATTTAGTCATTCATCACATGCAGTAAATGCCACTCTAGTATGCATTTCTTATTTTATTCCTTTGAAGATACATCAAGAAACTTATCAAATATAAAGAAGCTTTAAATAATTGTTTTAACTTCAAATAAGATTTTAATGCTGATAGTTTGCTCTCTAAAGAAAATCATAAGATTAAGTGTTAAAGAATTGATTGATAAAGCTTTTAGTGTAAGTCACATTTTCTTTATAAGAAGACTTGATTATAAGGAGGTGACTGTTTTTCTTCTCTATGAGTAGACTCGTTTCAGAGTCTTAAAGAGACTCATTTTCTATTCAAAGGTTCGATAGAGTCTTTGTTGTTATTCTTCACAGTCATTTTCATTGGACTTGTTTTTGTCTAAAACTCACTTTACTTTATGTGTGAGAGATTCATTTGATGAGTCTTGACCTCTTTTGTAGAGTCTTTTTACTTTTGAGAGAAAGACTTGTTTTTGTTCTCTTATTCCAAGACTTGATTTCTTATAATATGTCTGAGACTTGATTTTCACTTAAGTTTAAGACTCAATTTTCTCTTAAGTCTGAGACTCAATTAAGTAAGAGTTTGACTTGATTTTTTTCTAGAGTTTTAGACTTGTGATTTATGAGTTTAAGACTGGGTTTTCACTTGAGTCAAAATTCAATTCCATTTTAGTTTAAGAGTCGATTTCACTTAGAGTTTGAGACTCGATTTTATCAAGATGTTTCTGTTGAGTCTAAGACTCATTTTTTTCGATTTTAATGTCAATCTTGAGACTTGATATTAATGAGTCTGAGACTTGATTGGGGTCTCTATCTTAAGACTCAATTTTACTGTTGAGATGAGACTCATTTTCTGAGTGAGTCACAAACTTATTTAGACTTGTACTTGGGTTGCATTTTATATTCAATATAAGAGACTTGTTTCTAAGACTTGTTTTCTCCTTTCCATGGACTTGATTTTTTCTATCTCTTGAGACTTGTTTTTCATTTTTGTTTGGAGACTTTTTTTGCTCTTTTAGCCTAAGACTTAGTTCTTTATCTATCTAGTACTTGATTTTTACTTTCCAAAATTAAGTCTTTTCATTTTGTCAAAGTATGTGTTTTTGATTTCTCATTTAATTTTGTCATTGACAATCATAATATGAATTAATTGTACTATATTCGTCAATCTCTCTCTTTTTGGTGATGACAAAAGTAAATGATCATTGGAGTATGTGTTCATATTTAAAGAAACTTCATGTCGAAACTAATCATGGAAGGAACATGAAGGAGAAAATGATGTAATTGTACATGTCCCAAAATTCAAACATGACAAATAAATTTATGGTCACGTTCTGGTTGCGACGGGTGTTCTCCTTACCTTCACTCTCTCAATTTCTGTGTTGGGTAAGGGTGCTTCATGCTTAAGCGGGTCGGGTTGTGCCTTCCCCGCTTAGTTCTTGGCTAATGTTTTCTATGCTTGCCCTATTTGTGTGTCTTTGGGCGTGCCTTGGTGCGGGGTTTGCCTGGGGTTCGGCCTTTGGATGATGAACACAATTGGACAATACGTCACGTTCATCATTTGAAGGTGATGCCCTGGTGGTCGTGTTCAGGTAGTGACAGGTCGTTTGCCACCTTCTTCCTCTAGAGGTGACACACTTGTGGTTGTGACCTGGTAGCAACGGGTCAATACGCAATTTTCTATCTGTCTGTGCTATATACCCTTCTTTCTGTGCTATCGAGTTTCCAGTTGTGATGTGCATGCTTATGTTGGCCGATGACCCTTCTGAGAGTTCTGGAAGGTGCACTCGAGTGTGCCTTGTGCCTGCTATGCTTGTCATGGTTTACTAGGCAATTGTGCTATTGCTTGCTATTAGTGCTTGCTCTGCCTGTTCTCTATTCGTCTGGTGCTTGGCACTTGAGGACTGTTGTGTACGGTTGTTACCATTTCTTGGGATGTCCTCGTGAGCCTATGGAGGGAGTGCTTCAGGTTACGAGTGTGTTTGAGATGGTGTCTCTGAGCTGAGAGGAAATCGGTGTTTGGACAACACATTGAGTTGTTTGCAAAGCTCTCTTGTCTAGGGGGGACGTCAATGTGGCTTGGAGTTGTTCTTCTCGACGTGACCCAATTAGTTCAATTTTCTCACTACCTCTCATTACATGGTTTTGGAGTTATGTAGTGGTTGCCAGGTGTGGGGGCAGCACCTTGGCTAGGATTCCATAGTTGCTGTGGTGACTCACTGGCCTCACTCTTCTGGGGAGGTTGAAGGTAGGAGTTGGTGGTTGTGTGGTGAGTATCCTGTGGGTGCTCCTGATTGCCTATGGTAGTGGCATGGTTATTGTTATTATGACAGCATTTCCTTGTGGCATGCTCCATGTGTTGGTCCGTGCCCTCGCTTGCATGACGGTTGTAGTCGAGCTGTGTCTCATCCTCGAGGGCATTGTGGTTTGGCACTTGGTTATGGTTCTCTATACCTTTCGTTGTGCCGTGGTTTGTGGATATGTCTTTCGGTCCGTAAGTTGAGGTGGGCCTCTTGCCTTACTGGCATTTCGAGGCCAAGAGTGAGTGGTCTACCATCTTTGTTTGTTGCACCAAGGGATGGTGTGAAGTGGTTTCCAACTCAGTCGAGCTTTGGTGGTTTTCATCTCGGGTGTTCTCTTGGTGTGACTTGTGTGGAACCCAACTTTAAGGCAATGAGGATCTCATGTGGGCATACGGCCTCCATCCCGAATGTAAGTGAAAAGGGAGTTTGCCCAGTGGGCGTGCGGATGGAGGTACGATAGGCCCACGGAGCCTCAATCAATTTTTCAGGCCAATCAGCGAACTTATGAGACTCACAAGTTTTCTTTAAAATTTTTAAAAGTGTTTTATTTGTGGCTTCAGCTTGGCCGTTGCCTTGCAGATAATACGGAGACGGATGATGGAAGGAAATATTAAATTTCTTACATAGGTCCTGAAGCTCTTGTGAGATGAATTGGGGTCCATTGTCGGTGACGAAGCCACTTGGCACTATGAACCGCGAGATGATGTTCTTCATGATGAATCTACACACGGTCGAGCCTTTGATTTCGGCAAATGCCTCTGCTTCGGCCCACTTGGTGAAGTACTCAGTAGCAGTGAGAATGAAAGATTTCTATTTACTTGAGCATTAGGACACCAAGGGGTCCAATGATATCAAAGGCCCACATGGAGAATGGCCAAGGGGAAGATAGCGGATGCAAAGAAGAGGATGGAGCATGGATCTTATCGGCATGGAGCTGGCACTTGACACACCTACGTACGTAGATGGCACAGTCTTCTTCTAAGGTCGGCCAGTAGTGCCTAAAGATCTTCTTAGCCATCATTTGGCTATTCACATGCCCTCCACATTCACTAGAGTGGGCTCCTTCCACACCTTCCAGGCTTCTTCATCTTGTAAACATCTGAGGAGCATTTTGTTTAGAGCGCGTCTATACAACACTTCTCCAACAATGGTATAACTTAACGCAGCTCTACGGATGGCTCTCCTATCCTTAGCTTTGGCTTCTTCTGGGAAAGTACGTCTTTGCAGTACTGCTCAATTTCATGGTACCATGGCTTTTCTTCCTCCATCATTTCTCCTAGCTCTAACAACAACACTTCCTTCGCTTCTCTTCTCTCTGCCTCAAGACTAAAGAGCTCCTAAGGTTATTGAACCAAGGGTCTTGAGTAGAGGGGGCTTCTAATCTTGAATAGTGATTGTCTCAGCACTACGGCTGAGAGGGAAAGAGAGAGATGAGGCCAGGGATGCCACGGCTTCGACAGGATATTCTGAGAGCGAGGGGTGTGAAGTAGATGAGTTTGCGGAATTGCTTGGCTAGGAGCGTGACCAGATCTTGATAAGGCTTGAGCTTGGGGTCACAAGTGTGATAGGTAGAAAGGACCTGCCGGAGAACAAGTGAGAGTCTCCTATGATCTTGAGATGGCGCGCGCCTAAGAGATAGGCAAGCTTTAGACCAGCTAGGAGAGCTTCATACTCAGAGACATTATTGGTGCCAGGGAACTGGAGTTGATATGCAAGTGGAATGGTAATCCCTTCTGGGGTGAGCAAGACAGCACCAATGCCCCGTCCCCTAGAATTGAGAGCCCCATCAAAGTGGAGCGACCAGAAGGGATCGCGAGTGATGAGTGATAGGTTTTCATTGGGGAAATCCTCTTGAACCGTGTCACTGTGAGGAAGAGGGAGGTGAGCAAGGTGCTTAGCAATGGCATACCCTTTTATAGCCTTCTGGACTACAAAGGTGATATCGAATTGAGACAAGAAGCTCTGCCAATGCGCCAATCTGTCGGCGAGGACTGGCTTCTCCAGGAGATACCTAATAGGATCCATTCTAGAAATCAAACTCACCCTATGGGCTAGGAAGTAGTGCTTCAATTTCTGCACTACCCACACTAGCGCTACACATGTTTTCTCCATTGTGGTGAGATTGAGCTCGGAAGGATTGAAGAGCCTAGGTAGGTAATAGACTGCCCTTCTTTCCCGAATCATCATGTTGCGTAAAGATAGCTCCTAAGGAGTCCTCAATAGTCGACAGATATAGGATTAAGGGTTTCCCAGGGACAGGCGCTTGCAGCACGGGCGGATTCATGAGATAACTCTTAAGCTCATCAAAGGCCTCCTGGCACTTAGTGTTCCCTTCGAATTTGGCTCCTTCTTTTAACAATTCATAGAAAGGACGACATCTTTGGGAGTGCTGAGATATGAATCTCCTTATGAACTGAAGTTGACCGATCAAACCTCGAAGCTCAAATATGTTCTTAGGAGGAGGCATCTCATTTATTACCTTGGCCTTGTGTGGGTCTATTTGAATCCCTCGTTTTCTGACTATAAAACCTAGCAATTTTTCTGAAGAAACCCCAAACACACACTTCTTTGGATTCATCTTCAATTGATATTCTTGTGCGCGGCGGAACACTTTGGCAAGCACGGAGGAGTGTTCTCTTCGAGTCCGAGACTTCACCACAATATCATCCACATAAACCTCAACATCGATATGAATCATATCGTGGAAGATAGCTAGCATTGCCCTTTGATAAGTGGCGCCAGCATTCTTCAATCCAAACGGCATGACCATATAGCAATAAGTTCCCCAGGGCATGGTGAATGAGGTTTTCTCTTGGTCCTCCGGGGCTAGATGAATTTGATTATATCTTGAGTAACCATCCATGAACAATAGAGTTTCATACCCAACGGTGTGTCAATCAACACATCCAAATGAGGTAAAGGGAAATCATCCTTGGACATGCCTTATTCAAGTCCCAGAAGTCTATGCAAATTCGCACTCTTCCATCATTTTTCATTACTGGGACTATGTTCGCCACCCAGAATGGATAGAGGACTACACGGATGAACTTAGCTTTGTGTAGTTTGTCAATCTCTCTCATCTTCAAAGCAATATGGGGGATGAAATACATTAACTCTGTTTAACGGCAACTGCCCCTGGCTTCAAGATTAACCTATGTTCCACCAATTCGGGGTGAATGCTAGGCATGTCGTCATACGACCAGGCAAAAGAATCCTTGAACTCCCTTAGCATTTCTACGAGTGCCTCTTCTTCCTCAAAAGGGAGACCGGAAGCAATGGTTAGGAGCCTGGGATCTTCATCAGTTCCAACGTTACCTTTGGTGGGTTCGTCCACTGTCGATGTGGGTTCATCGAATCTTCTCATGCCACTTGCATACATCTCGACAACATCCTCTATCTCACCATCATCTTCATCCGTTAGGTCTTCCTCAGTTAAGATTTCATAAACTCCAAATCCATCGTCTAGCCCTTCCTCTTCGTGCTGAGCTTCTATGTTCAGAACTATTGCTTCCTGGAAGAACTCTTCAACAGCTAGAAGAGTGCCAAACCTTTGCACCAGATCCAATAGATACCTACAGGGTATGCCACTACCCTTTCTTTTCCTAGACGAGGACGGGGACTTGCTAAATCCTACCCCTGAATCTAAACTAGGGTTGATATTTACAAGAGGCTCTGGAGAAGTGTCCAGAGGTTTATTGAAAGGGAAATAAACAGGTGCGGCTAGGCCGCAAGGATCTCCGATGGGTGTGGAGGCAGAGGCAGGCCACCCGAGATCAGGGTGCTGGAGTAGAGTTGGGGTGCAGGGGAATAGAAGGCCCCTCACCAGATCCCAAAATGACCATGGTGGTCGGTGAGCGAGGATCGCAGTTTGAGCAAAAGGAGGAGAAAGGCGGGGATCGCCGCCAAGGAAGCAAAGGAGTGGCGGGGGTGACGGGGATCGCCGGCGAAAGCAAGGGGCGAGCACCGGGACAGGGATCGCCGTCTGAGTGCTGAGAACGGGGGTGACGGGGATCGCCGTCAAGCGAGGATTGCAGCGGAAAGCCAGAAGAAGCGGTGAATGATGGGGATCACCATCAAGAGCTGGGATTGTGGAGCTGGGAATGGGAAGGTTGATGCTTGGAAAGGGGGGAGAAGGGGATCTCCGTCCGCGATGAGGAGAAGGGAAAAAAAAAGACGGGGATCACCGTCTGAAGAAAAGGGGAGAAAGACGGGGATCACCGTCGATGCTGGGGAGAAAGAGGGGGAAAAAGCATTTTTTTGACTTTTTTTTGTTTTTTTTTTGACACATTAACTAAGGAAAGAAATAAACTATCCTACATGCGGAGGCGTCGGGAGAAGGACAAAAACTGATCCATTAAAGAAAATAGTGAAAAGGGACAAAGAAACGGTTAAACGCTTTGAGAGCGTCAAGGGAGAATTGGAGGATAAGAGGAGGAGAAGAAGGAATGAAGGCGAAATATAAACAAGGATAAAAAAGAAGAAGAAACAAAATGACTAGAAGGCCGGAATACCCTGGCCAAAACTCCTTTATTGGATTGATGAGGTTTATGACTTCAAAATCCTCACAGGTCCAAGAAACTGTCGCTGGTGGGGCTGCTGATATTGCTGAAGAATGTGTGGTGCTATCTTCTCTGAACAAATGACTGACTGCCAAGACAAGGTCTTCAAGGTCTGTTCTTCTACCTCTGCTGTCGGGGAATGCACGGTGTTGTCCTCTTGAACAAAAAAAGACAGCTGAGACTAAGTCTTCCAGATCTGGTTCGTCTGCCCCTGTTTCTTCAGGCTTCCTCTTTTTGCTGGGCCACTAGGCCTCCAGAGCTTGATATGGGGACAATAGTGCTTCTATCATGACAATATTGTAGCATGGCTGCACGGGCCCTCTGACAAAATGGTCATATAGAGTCCAGGTGAGAGGCTCTTGGTCTGAGTTCGATGTAGATGAATGTGCTGCCCATAGCTTAAATCCCTCTTGGTATCCAAGCCCCCGTTTTGTGAATTTCTTGGGATCATTGATAATCTGAGTCCTCCCCTGAAAGTGAGCGCCAAGACTCATTCCCAGTTGATACCCAATTCTAACCATAATGTTCCAGCCATTGGTGTTCGTCAATGTGCCCTTCTTAACAGCAGCCACTGATGGGGATAAAATTTGGCGGTTGCTGGAAAATGTGGAAGCCCAAGGATAATTCACATCGAGCACTGAGATGATGGGCCTATTCGATGGCCAGACCGACGACATGATTTTCTCGATGGCCTCCACCATGTGAGTAGTTGCTGCACTCTTGACTTTAACTATTCACCCTTGGAAAGGGAATTTCAAACACTGATGAGCTGTAGAAGTCACTGCCCCTAATGCTCAACCCAAGGGCAGCCCAGAATGGCCTGTAAGTGGGATCAATGTCAGCACATAAAAATCTATGGTCATGACAAGTGGACCCAATTCTGCTTGTAAAGAGATGATGCCATGGCAGGCCCACCGGAATTGTCATAGGCCGCTAAGTTGTAGGAGTGGACTGCAAGCGGCGTTTGGAAATGTTGCAAGACCGCAAAGTGCTCAGCGGGCACACATTTATAGAAGCTCTAGTATCTACCAATGCGGCATCACACACCACTTTCTTTATGGTCAGGGTGACATATAAAGGCATTCTCCTGGCCTCTAGGGAAGCTAGCACACCGTCTGTAAAAGTGATAGTTGGCCCTTATTCACGATGGAGAGACGGATGGCAGATTATCTGGGTTCCTATCTTCGTTCACCATGACCCTTTGAAAAAAAGCTCTCAGGGCTTCTTGGGGGGTTGGTGACTTTTGATCATTTCGAGGATTGATTTTTGCTGGAGTCTGATCCAAATGCTACAAAAATATCGTATTGGGTCCCTGGGATTGGATCAGTGACGACCCTCATTATACCGGTACGGTATACCAACCCATGTCGGTATAGTGAACGTTATCACAGTGGGGCATTTACCCAAACGCTCACATGATGAGAATACACACAAATATAGTACAAAGTAGCGAAAGTGAAAGAACAAGGTCTTTCATTTCATTTCATCATTCACAAACATACATGATCCCATGACAATTTAAAAGAAATAAAGTCCACATAATGAAGTACTAAATTCAAATACATAGTTGTCCACAAATTACATAGTGTTCTATTACAATGCCTCAATTTACATACGACGGAAGTCAAAATGTCACAACTACAACTTTGCCAAGCTACTCCCCGCGCTCGGAGTCGCTCTCTATGGTCTCCTCCAAAGGTGTTCACCTACCAAACCTGTACGCCGAAGCAAGGAATGAGTCCAAAAGACTCAGCAAATAACACCATACACGTCATACATGCGTATATCACAATAAGACCTATAATAATTTCAATAGCCAACATCAAGCATGGTAGGAAACAACCTATCATCATATTTCTATAAAATTTAAACACATGTACATGGTTTATGTCATTCCAAATTAAAGTCCCTACCACATACTTTCTACTTGTCTATTCACATGAGAGCTACATTCACATTTTCAACTTCAACTTGATAACGATTAAACATGGGACTATTTACACATAAGTAGAAACATCCTTAACATGGATTCTACAAAGTTTGCACATGTGGAAATGACATTTTACACGCATTTAGGTTGCTGTTTTGACATAAATTTAACACTTACACATCATGGATCACAATTTCATGATTTATCATATTAGTTCCACATGTTTACACAATTACACATTCACATTGCTCACTTTTTACATTGCACATTTTCACATATTCACACTACATAATTTACACATGTTCACATTCACATTTCACAATTTAGTGTCCTGACACAGTCCAAACCACCATTAGAAGGACACATCACTTAACACATGCACATAGACGCACCTAGGCAATACAGTGACGACTCTTGGACTGCGCAGACCGGGAGAACAAGTCTCACCCTAACCAGTGGTACTTGTCCACCTCCAAGATTTCATCCTAATGCCCTTAGGATCTAACACATTGAACCTTTTCCATGGGGACTTTTCCATGGTACGGTTCCACGGCCCTCTATGGAAGCAGTGTCACACATGGCACACACTACTACACTTACACATTCCAATTTTTAACACACATGTTACACATGAATTACACATGGTTTACATTCTCTCATTTATACACATGGCTCTACTTTTCCTAACATGATACTACTGTTGACAGGCTTTAAACATTCAATACTTTACACTAATCAGGCTGAACATGCATATCAAACCACATTCATGATAACATGCATTACTCACTCGTTTTCACATGGAAATCTCATAATCCTTTTTCTGTTATCCAAATCACATGAACATTTAACCACACATTGTTTGCAAGTTTATGACCACACATACAAATTTTCACATTTTTTGAGTCATATTTACATTTACAGAAATTAAAACATTCAATCTCATGTCATTCATAATTCAATTTATCATAGAACATAACATGAATATCAGATTTGACATTCATAGATCTAAATCTATCATACACATTGTTACAGGAATTTTCCCCGAATTTATTGCACAACATACAATTTACTGTGGATTTTTGGAAATCCTACACATGCTTTCTATTTCCATTGCAGAAATTACCGTAAATCACACAAATATGAACAAATTCTCAAATTTGCAGGGTATGACTGACACATATACACATGGTATAGAAAATTCTAGGGCATTTAATTCCTCAGAAATATGTAGATAGTAGGTGAACATGCATAATCCATTTTCCCAACATGTGTTTCAATAAATCTAACAATTTTAACCATCCACAGAAAAGTACAGAAAATTCCACACACATCACATTATCTATTTTACATAACATATAAATTACACTATATCCTCATGCGTCAAAGTCCAAAAAAAAATTATGTAAGGAGAACTTTACTGTTCTGCATTGAAGAACTTAACGGCAGTGTCTAGCTGTTCAAGGAGATTGACGGCAAGACGCTGGCCGCTGATGGAGATCTTGACGGCAAGAGGGTTTGACGTCAAGTTCCTGTCTGTGCAAAAACACAACCGAGCTCCAGATAACAAGGAATGTGAGGATCCAGGACACGATAAAAATCCATAAAAATGCCTAGGACCTACTGGATATACACATGCACCACGGGGATGGGTTACTTGCCTCTCAATAAATCTCCAAAGGGATCAAAGATGTTGTTGAAGCTCTCCTTGGGCAGTCCCAGAAGCCTCCAACTCTTCTCCACCGGGTTCTTGGTCGATGTAGACGCCACACCAACGTCGGGGAAGCCTTCCGCTATGTCCCAGCTATCCTCCAGTCGGTGTAGATTGCCGGGAGAAGCCTTCAGTCACCGGATCAAAGCCTCCAAAGTTCAGGTTTCCTTCAGTCCATAGCTAGGGTTTCTCTCCTCTTTTCAAAGAGTCAAGAGAGCTCTTCTGGTGCAGAAGGGGTTTGGTTTATAGGAGAAGGGGTTTGGGATATCACGCAGGGGTGATGTGAAGGCCTGATAGCTATTGGGGACATCTCTCCAATGGCTGGGCTTGCTTGCCCCCAGAATTCCGAGATCTGCAGCGCATGCAGGTCAGAGATATTAACGTCCACATCCATGTCCATTGACTTAAGTGTTAGCGTCAAACGATGTTGACGTTGACTATCATGGACGTCCACCATGTTGACGCCAAATGGGCCCTTCGGCTAGAACTTAAAACATGCAGAAAATCCATGCATATTCTATATACTTACATGCATATGTATACTATCATGTACACACTACCACCATACAATTCAAGCAATTATTAAATCTAATATATACATGTACACATAAGTAAACTAGTTAATACGTATGTAGATATGTACATCTATGCATACACAAGCATGAATTTTTACACGCAATAAAGTAATACAACAAAATTCGAGGCCTTACACCCTCTCCCCCTTAAAGAAACTTCGTCCTCAAAGTTGAACGACACTACTCAAACAAAAGGGGATACTTCTTCCTCATCGCATCCTCAAGCTCCCAAGTAGCCTCCTCTCGCAAGAAGTTCCGCCATAGAACTTTCACCGACGCAATACTCTTGTTCCAGAGATGCTGAACCTTCCGGTCAAGAATAGCTACTGGTTGCTCCACATACGACAGATCTGGATGAATCTCCACTGGCTTATGACTAATCACATGAGATGGATCTCGGACATACTTCCTGAGCATAGAAACGTGGAAAACGGGATGACACTAGCTAAATCTGGGGTAAAGCTAGCTCATATGCCACGCTGCCCAATCGTCTGAGAATCTCATACGGGCCAATGAATCTAGGGCTCAGCTTACTATCCTGCCAAACCTGACGACACCACGAGTAGGTGATATCTTTAAGAAGACATGCTCACCCACCTCGAACTCAAGATCCTTCCTCCTGTTGTCGGCATAGCTCTTCTGCCTATCCTGTGCACAACAAGCCTCTTCTGATAAGCTGGACCTTATCCGAAGTCTCCTGAACTAACTCTGGACCGATCAGCTGCCTATCACCGGTCTCCTCCCAACATAAAGGAGATCTGCAAGGCCTTCCATACAACGCCTCAAATGGAGCCATACCAATACTCACATGAAAGCTGTTGTTGTATGTGAACTCCACTAGAGGATATGACGCTCCCAATCATTCTTCAATCCAGAACGCACGCTCTCACATATCCTCGAGCGTCTGGATAGTCCTCTCGGACTATCCATCTGTCTGGGGATGCAACGCCGAACTGAGCTTCAGCTCCGAACCTAACGCATCCTGAAGACCCTTCCACAATCTCGAAGTAAATCTCGGATCTCAATCCGAAATGATCGACTTCGGCACACCATGCAGCCTAACAATACTGCAACATACAATCTAGCTAACTCTCAACCGACTGCTTCTTCCTCATGGCAAGAAATGCGCAGTCTTCGAGAATCTATCTAAGACTACCAAATGAGTCATTGCCCCGTCTAGATCAAGGCAAACCCGAAACAAAGTCCATAGTGACAGCTTCCCCCTTCCATACTGGGATCTCCATCCTTTGCATAAGGCCGGATGGTCGCTGTCTCTCGGCCTTCACATACTGGCATACTAAACATCGGGATACATAATCTGCCACATCCCTCTCCATGCCAGACCACCAAAAGGACCTCTTTAAATCCTGGTACATTTTAGTGTTACCCGATGAATAGAGAATCTCGACTGTGAGCTTCTGCTAACACATGCGCACGGACATCTACCAAGTCAGGGACACACAATCGTGATGGAATCTAATCACGCCATCCTCATCACGAGCAATGCCTGCCTTGCCCACACTCTAGGAGTCTAGGGTCGGCTTTCTGCTGCTCGATCACTTCATCCAAAACCGAGGACCTAAGAGATAACTGAGCTACAAAAGCCTGGCATAGCGATGGCTCTAACTCAGTCAACGCGCAAGCCGCATCCTCCAACATCTTCCAGTCCTACTGGAGAGATGGTCTCTTCCTACTCAGGGCATCCCTACGACGTTCGCCTTTCCAGGATGATACTGTAGGTCGAAGTCATAGTCCTTCAAGAGCTCAATCCATCTCCTCTACCTTAGGTTTAATTCCTTTTGGGAGAAAATATACTTCAAGCTCTTGTGGTCGGTAAACACCTCAAATCTGACACCATAAAGATAGTGCCTCCAGATCTTTAGTGCATGAACCACTGCTGCAAGCTCCAAATCATGAGTCGGATAGTTCTTCTCATGCTCCTTCAACTGACGAGAAGCATATGCCACTACCCTTCCTTGCTGCATTAGCACACAACCTAAGCCAATCCGAGACGCATCCGTGTAGATAGCAAAACCCTCTACATCGCTCGCAAGACTAACATCGGAGCTGACGTGAGCTTAGTCTTCAACAATTGAAAACTACTCTCACACTTCTCGGACCAGACAAACTTCACTCCTTTCTGGTGAACTGAGTCAATGGGGCGGCGATTGATGAAATCCCACAATGAATCGCCGATAGTAACCACCAACCAAACCAGAAAACTATAATCTCCGAAGGGGTCTTGGGGTCTCCCAATCCATAACTGCTTGGACCTTTGCTGGATCAACTGCAACACCAGCACCGGAGATAACATGCCGAGGAAATGAACCTCGCGCAACCAGAAATCGCACTTGCTGAACTTAGCATACAGCTTGTGCTCACGGAGAACCTCTAATACTACCCTCAAATGCGGACGGTGTGTGGCCTCGTCCGGAGAGTAGACCAGCACATCATCAATAAACACTACAACAAAGCTATCTATATATGGCCTAACACCCTGTTCATGAGATCATGAACGCTGCAGGCGTTTGGTCAATCCGAAAGGAAGAACCAAAAACTCATAATGTCCATAACTTCTAAATGTCATCTTGGACACATCCTCACTCCTATCTTCAACTGATGATAACCAGATCGCAATCAATCTTAGAGAAGACTGATGCATCTTGCAATGGTCAAACAAATCATCAATACGAGGTAAGGCATACCTGTTCTTCACTGTCACTTGGTTTAGCTTCCTGTAATTAGGGATGTCAATGGGTGGTTTGGGTTGGCCTAATTCAAACCCAGTTCAACCCAACACTAAAATAACCCAACCCAAGCCCACCCAAATTTAATGGATCAAAATAAAACAAAACCCATGCTAGCCCATTGGGACCCGTTTCAGCCATCAAACTAATATGTAAATAGATTCACTATTTTAATTTAAGCATGTTTTAATTTAGAGAGAACTATTTGTGTGTGGAAATCGGTTTTTTATTTAAGCATGTTTTTTATGCATGTAGGTATTGGTTATTGATAGGTACGGTGGTTATGATGTCTCTTAGCCCATGGCTAACCCGAGTCCAACCCATCAAGTGATGGGTTTGACAATGGGCTTCAAAAGAGATCCATGGGCTAACCCGAGTCCAACCCAAATTGAGTCTGGAGTGGACTACCCATGGGCTTCAAACTAACCCAGCCCATGACACCCCTACCTGTAATTGATGCATAACCTAAGTGATCCATCCTTCTTCTTTACAAATAAGACAGGTGCGCCCCAAGGGGAAACACTAGGGCGAAATAAATCCCTTATCTAGCAACTCTTGCAATTGCCTCCTTAACTCGGCTACTCCGTAGGGCCAACCGATATGGAGCCTTTGAGATAGGAGAGGTGCCCGAAAGCAAATCTATGGTGAACTCTATCTCTCTATCCGTGGCAAACCAGACAATCATCGGGAAAGACGTCTGGAAAATCCTGCACTACCTCAATCTCTGCAAGAGTAGGTGACTCATCAACCTCAGGTACTAACACCACGCTGGCAAGAAAAGCGTCACAACCCTTGTTTACCATGTGCATCGCCTTCATGGCAGAGATGACTAAGTTTCCTGCCAAGTTCCTTGGCAAGGGATGAGAGAACTCATCCTCACCAGGAATGCAGAAAACAATCCTCTTTCCACGACAATCTACCAACACATAGTGCTCCTCTAGCCAATCCATACCAAGAAGCATATAGGCCATAGTCCTCATTCTTTAGCAAAGAACACCCTTCTAGGACTCTATCCTCAATGCACACAGGTAATGACGGAATGTACTTTTCTAGTCGATACCGTACCGCCCGGTGTGCACAGACAAAGGAACTTCTAGATCCTCAGCTCTATGCCTGGCTCTAGAGCTAACTGCCTAGCGAACCGCTCAGAAATGAACGGTGAGTGGCAACCGTATCAAACAAAACCCGAGTGTGCACACCTAGAAGTAAAACCGTACCTTCGGTGACATGCTCCGCCTGCTCGCGTCCTCGCGTGCTAGAGCAAACACTCGAGCTGGGGCTCGAGGCCTTCCTGGTCTTTTTGTAGCTGGCGCTGCTGCTGCTATCGCTGCTTGGGCTGGGCTCCACGCTGGACTCCCTGTTGAAGTCTCGGACAATCCTTGATCTTGTGGCGCTGCTTCCGCACTTCAAGCACTTTCCGCAATCATCCAACACTCGGAACCACCATGTGTCTTCCCGCAATGGGGACACTCCTTCTTCTTCACACCAGAGGAACGTACAGAGGGTACCTGAGTACTGCTGGCTACCACTGATCGCTGCTGTGTCTGGTACACCGCTTTCTTCTTGTCCTGCCTCTGGAACGTAGCTGCAGGCCTCTTCTGCGAAGCCTTCTTCTCTTCCAGATATTGCTCCATCTCACCCTCCTGTCTACAAGCAGCACTGAGGGCCTCATCCAAGGTACGATGGTCAAACGCCACTAGCCTCGTCCTCAGTGATGGCTTCAGGCCCATCACGAACTTCTTTGCTTTCTTGCGCTCATCTGTCATGATATGAGGTGCATATTTAGATAATTCTGCAAACCTGGCCTCATACTCGAGCACAGTCATGGAGCCTTGAGTCAAGGAGAGGAACTCCTGCTCCATCCTGTCCTAGATATGCTCGGGGACGAAGTTGGCCCAAAAGAGCCTCACGAACTCATCCCAAGCAACCAATACTGTCGTCCTCAAACCGAGTACGCAGTAATGAAGCCCACCACACATCAGCTCTCTCCTGTAACATAACCTTCATAAGCACCAACTAACAACTTCAACTTACAGGGGATATAAACAAATAAACTAGCACATACCTTAGCATATAGGTGGCTAAAGTAACCTTATCATCGTCCGCACACCTAATAGCCCGGAAGATTTTCTCGATCTCCCTCATCCAGCTTTCTGCTAGTAATGGAACGCTCTCCCCCTTGAAAGAGGGTGGCAGCATCCTCTTGAATCTTTCCATGATGGAAGGTCCACCATGGTCCTGAGTTGGAACTTGAGCCTACTACATCCAACAACAAATAATACACATTCAACATAACATCATACAATTAAATAAAATAGACTACACTTTGATTGATTATGCTAACCTGAGCCTCCAACTGAGCCTGGAGTGCAGCCTGGTGTGGGCCTGCGTCTGCATGGCCTGCCACCAAACCTTGCATGAACACTCCATAATCCACAGGCGGCGGTGGGGGAAGTACAGGACCCTGTGGTGCCGGGGCCTCTACTGCTCCCCGCTCCTCACTCTCGGCTCGTCCTCACGGGCCAGCACTCCGCCACGCCTACCTCTCGAAGCCATGGCTGCAATAATTTCACCCACCATTAGAGCTACGTTAATTTTATTTCCTACCATTTTCTTATCTATTTTTCATTCATTATTAATCGATTCTACACATGTGGACAATCTATGAAGATTTAGCATGTAATGAAGATGATGATTCATGCATATTTATGTATAATCTCAATCGGTTGCTCTGATACCAATCCCTGTGACGACCCTCATATACCGGTACGGTTATACCAACCCACGTCGGTATAGTGAACGTTATCACAGTGGGGCATTTACCCAAACGCTATCACATGATTGAGATACACACAATATAGATACAAGTAGCGGAAGTAAAAGACAAGGGTCTTTCATTTCATTTCATCATCCACATTTAACATACATGATCCCATGACAATTTAAAAGAAATAAAGTCCACATAATGAAGTACTAAAGTCAAATACATAGTTGTCCACAAATTACATAGTGTTTCTATTACAATGCCTCAATTTACATACGACGGAAGTCAAAATGTCACAACTGCAACTTCGCCAAGCTACTCCCCACGCTCAGAGTCGCTCTCTACGGTCTCCTCCAAAGGTGTATCACCTACTAAACCTATACGCCGAAGCAAGGAATGAGTCCAAAAGACTCAGCAAATAACACCATACACGTCAACATGCATATATCACAATAAGACCTATAATCACTTTCAATAGCCAAACATCAAGCATGGTAGAAACAACCTATCATGAT
>JACBKR010003198.1:0-30550 GCA_014218235.1 Colocasia esculenta
CCAAGTTCTTTTGGGTCTTGATTGGTTAGTTTCAACAGTCTTGCCTTTTGGTATCCATTTTAAATGTTTGGTTGTACAGGTGCTTTTAGTATGACCAAGTTTGTTGTAATGAGTGCAACAAGTAATATTATTTATTGTCTTGCTTACCTTACTGGTTTTCTCTCTTTTTTGCTTTATAATCAAGTTCATGTTCAGCTATAAATGTGGTAATAGGTATTTCTCAGATATATAATTATTTCTTCATTTTCTGGTGTTTATAACCAATTGCATATTTCTTTTTACTTGATCTTCTTGCACCTTTTAGTATTAACGAAGATCTTCCATTAGTTAGTTTTTAATTATAGCTGTTAAATATTTGTTATCTTTTGTCAGTATTTCTATTTCCTTTTTTGACTTAATTATTTCTTGGGTTTCTAAACTTCATATTTTATCATTTTTTATTTTTACATCTTCACACAGCAACTCATTTCTTCGTTTTAATTTTTTGAATTTGTTTTTCTATTTGTTCCTTTAGATTTTAAGTCTGAGTTGGTTATTTCAAGATATGCAAAATTTTACTTGATGGATTTTAGATGTTTGCATACCTCTCTATATTTTCCATATAGTTCATTGAAGCTTCTTCCAAATTATCAGAGTTAGAATCAAAATCATTACATGAAGTGAAAGAAGAGTCAGAGGTTACCTTATCATCAATGTTGGCCATAAAGGCTAGGTTAGCCTTTCTTCTTTATCCTCACTGGAGTTTGACTCAATGCTTGAGTCTGTTTCATTGCTCCAGGTAGCAACCATTGCCTTCTTTTTGTATCTCGTAAAATTTTTGTTGTTTTCCTTCTTCTTGAATTCTCCCTTATTTAGTTTTGGACAGTCAGCCTTGAGATGTCCAAGCTTCTTACATTCGTAGCAAATAGGCTCAGTCCTTTTTAATTCTTTGCTTTTCTTGAAGTCCCTTTTCATGGTTGATGCTTCTTCTTGGCCAGTATTCTTTGCAGACGTCTAGATAGGAGAGCTACTTCTTCACTATCTGCTTCTATAATAGCACGATTGTTCGGATTCGGTTTAATGGGTTATATGTGTGGCGCTCTTGACCAAGAGGTGGTCATTAGGCCTTAGTCGTGGTTTCCGTGCATTGTGTGGGCGTTGTGGGCTGGAGGTTCTAGCCCAGACAGCCCATTGGTTCACTGTTTGTGAACGCGATGGAGCAGTACGTCGTGATTTAAGCACGACGGCTTACTAGGTCGCGATTCACAGAACCGCCTTTGTGTTTTAGCGGCGGTTTAGGCTTCGAATGGCAACGGTTAGGGTTGTCGCGTTTAGGAGTTAAATGTGACGTCTGCCTACGTTGTGATTTTGAAATGAGTTTTAATTATTCTGTTTCACACCAGACAGAGCAGAGGAGCTCTGTCCAGCGAAGGGGGTTGTTGGCGGCGCCCCTATGCTATTTTTCGGTGTTCGGTGGTTCATGCGGTGTGGGGTCCACGCGAGAAGTGTGTCTGGAGTGTGGATGTGCCAGCGACGTGGAGTTTCTGGCATTCTTCAGGTTCTTCATGATTGGTAGGGAGACTTCCTACTTATTTATCTTGATTTGAATGGCTTAAAGGGGAGGCATGTGTGGGTGGTTTGCCATACTGTGAATAACCTGTTCAAAGCTTTAGCTTGGTGTTCGTATTGATTTTGTGTTGGATTTATTGTGGTGAAGGTGGGCTCGGCCGTTGAGCTGAGTTTTACTGTCGCGTTTGAAATGCAATGGGGTTTCCATCGCGTTCATGGCATGAACGCAAATAGTGGGCCATCGCGATTTGGGCTTGACTCCGACTGTTGTTTTCGCAACGACATGGGCCGTTGCGATTTGAACTCCGACTATCAGTTTGACCGAAAGGCGACATATCGGGCCATCACAATTCTGTCGTGCATTGGACCCTATTGCATAAAGGTTTGAATTGCGTCCGGATAGGTCGTCGCGATTTGAAAGGCGACGCCTGTGTCCATCGCATTTTAGCTTCCATGGCCAGCTTGTGGGGTTGGGCAGTGAGGTTCCAGTATGACCTAGCCTTGGTTATGGGTGTTTATTTTAAAGTGGTTTATGTTGCTTATAATTAGTGAAGCATGTGTAGGATGTAAGAGTGGTATGTGATTAGTTAGTGAATTGTATGATTTATGTTAATATGCTACTGTGTTTAGTTAAGTGGTTAATGTGTTATTATGGTTTGTATTGCTATGGAGGTCATGAGACCAATGACATGCAGAGTCATTATATGATAATGTGATTATGTATATCAGGTATGTTGGCTTGGAGGTCACTTGTGACCGATGACAACCAACTATGAAATTGATGAATCAGGTTATAAATAAAGATTGTATAAGTACTATCGTGGTTTGAGCATTTTCCGAGTTTGTGGTCCGGCGCCTATTCCGGAATACCTCTTTAGTCGGGTACCCCAGGTTCCTTGGTGAGCCAGGACTTGTTGTGCTCAGGGCATGTCCTGGTACGGTGTGTACCATAGAGGTCTGTGTCATCTTCCTAGACACCCTCACTCCAGTGTTTGAGTTGTACGTCCGGCTAAGGGAAAAGATACAGTGGCAGTGACTTGTGTTTATGGTGTGCATCGCTTGTAGCGCACACGGGTTGGGGAGGACACCAGTAGCCGTCACTGGTCCCCAGCTAGTCCTATGTTTCCAGTGCCTCACTTTAGGGAGCTCGGTCCGGAGTCCTGAGGTGCCAGGCTTGGGCCTTCAACTGTGTGGTCTACAGTTTGGTATTGGTTGGTCTCCACTGTTCTTTGGCTTGTGGTGTGGGCAGCAGTTGGACCTTTTCGTCCGTGACTAAAATTTAAGGTGGTTCTTGTGCTGTTTGTCCGTTGGATACTGGCGTCATGAACCAGTAGTCGTTCCCGTGTTGTGGCGTCATTCCTTTTCCGACTTGTGTTTTGCCACTGGTTGTGGCTGTGTGTGACTTGCATTTAAGGTTTTAAACCCGTTATGGTAAATCCCTGGTGGTGTCACGATTCTGGTTGTGGTTCCGTTGGTCGTACCTCGTGGTTGTAAGGACCTGTACCCTTCATGGGTAGCTTAGTGTTATGGTACGTGTGTACTAGCCCTCTGCGGTGTTGAGGTGGACTTGGTTGTGATGATCAGTCTGTCCCCATGCAATTTTAATTAATTATATATATACATATTTTGATGATTAACAAAACCAAACAACAATTTATCAATTATATCTGCTGAATATTTCATAAGTCTTAAGTACAGGAAAAATCACCAAAGTCAAACAAGCCAATAAAGGTATGCATTACTGCTCTGAAGCTTTAATCTTTTCAACATGAGATTTCTCTAAGTTCATATCGATTTCTGTTGAAGTTATCATAACGATTTCTTAGAACTCGCAAAGACTTGCTTGTTGTAACGACTTCATAAGTGATCATAACGATTTCTTTAGAACTCGCAACGACTTGCTTGTTGTAACGACTTCATAAGTTATCATAACGATTTCTTTAGAACTCGCAAAGACTTGCTTGTTGTAACGACTTCATAAGTGATCATAACGATTTCTTTAGAACTCGCAACGACTTGCTTGTTGTAACGACTTCATAAGTTATCATAACGATTTCTTTAGAACTCGCAACGACTTGCTTGTTGTAACGACTTCATAAGTGTTCATGATTCACAACGATTTCTTTAGAGTTCATAACGACTTCAAAGTGTTCATGATTCACAACGATTTCTTTAGAGTTCATAACGACTTCATAAGTGTTCATGATTCACAACGATTTCTTTAGAGTTCATAACGACTTCATAAGTGTTCATGATTCACAACGATTTCTTTAGAGTTCATAACGACTTCATAAGTGTTCATGATTCACAACGATTTCTTTAGAGTTCATAACGACTTGATAAGTGTTCATGATTCACAACGATTTCTGTATCGTCATAACGACTTGTATCTTATAACGATTTCATAAGTTATATAGTCTTCAATTTCATATCTTATTCATCTTAAAGCATTGACCAGTCAAACTCCACGTAGACATCTCTCTGACGCTTCTGCATTTATGAGATCTGCACGTATCTCTGCATGCATGCAGACTATATCTTCCTTTATCGTGCTTATTCTGATAACGTCCTTCAGACTCAAGCCAGTTGGCATTACTATTTTCTTGACTATTGCTACTGACGTTGACTGATATCAGAGACAGCCTATCTGTCTGCTGTTTGAGCTTGACATCTGTGCAGACCTTTGATGTAGCTTCATGGTACAACGTTAGACAAATAAAAGCCAACGGATCCCTGTGAAGATCTCATCTCATTACGTGCTCAAGTGATCAAAAGACTGTGACAGGAAGCTTCCAAGACTCCAGATGTCATTCAGTCTAACGGCTACTCAAGAGAGAGACAACGATCTCTTCAACGACTAGTTTTCAAATTGAAGATATATATAATACAAGACAGAAGAAGAGAAGTAGTGCGGTTGAGAGACCATTTTTAAATTCTTCTGAAGAAAATCAAGAGCCAAGATCCTTCACTCCGTTTTTTGCTCTCTTGCTCTCCTCTAGTTCTTGTGAAAATCTTGAGAGAGCATGTACAGTTCTGAGGGTGTGAATAGTTCATAATCTCTTCGCTCTCAGTTCTAGTTGCTTCAGATCCTCTCTTATCAAAAGCTGGATCTAGGGGCGTGAAAGTCTTTTTTACTCTTCTCTGTGCTGTTCCCTTCAGGTGTGAAGGAAGACCTGGTGGTATCCAGGGTGTTGCTCCCTTTGGTTGTAAAGGAAGACCTGGTGGTATCCAGGGTGTTGTTCCCTTCGTGTGTGAAGGAAGACCAGCTGAGCTGGGTGTTGTAGCGTCCTTAAGGGGACTGTACCTTAGTTAGTGCAATCCTGAGTTGTTGCTCAGGGACTGGACGTAGGACTCCTAAGTCAAGGAAGTCCGAACCAGGATAATCCTTGTGTTGTGTGATTGTCTTCATTGCGTAATTGTTATTTAAACTAACAAGTAACTAACGCTGTTCGAAGATTGTTTGTGTGATTGTTTTTGGTTACAGGTATCTCCTAGATTGAATTTATAAAAACCCATTCACCCCCCCTCTGGGCTTGTCAACAGGGCAACAAGTGGTATCAGAGCCTGTCTCTTCGACAAAGAAAGGATCCAACGATCTGAAGAGTAAAGATCCATGGCAGCCCAAGGTAATTTTGAAGGTCAGTCAGTCAACCGACCCCCTCTTTTCGATGGTGAAGATTACCCTTACTGGAAGACCAGAATGGAATACTTCTTACAAGGACACGACTACCAAATTTGGTCCATAGTAGAAGAAGGTGATCTGTTAGTCACAAATGAGAAAGCACAATGGACAGATGATGACAGGAAGAAGATTTCCCTGAATTGCAAAGCAAAGAGTATCCTATGCTGTGCTCTAAGTAAGAAGGAATTCAACAGAGTTTCAGCCTGCAAATCATCAATGGAAATGTGGGAAAAGCTCAGGATTACTTATGAAGGCACAGACAAAGTGAAGGAAACAAGAATTGATATTCTTGTCACTCAATATGAAAGATTTCAGATGCAATCAAGTGAGTCCATAACCCAAATGTTCAGTCGGTTCACTGACATCACAAATGGACTGGCTAGCCTGGGGAAAGTATATGAAATGGGAGATATGGTAAGAAAGATACTTAGATCCTTACCGTCCTCATGGACTCCAAAAGTCACAGCAATAGAAGAAGCTAATGATCTGAAGAGAATCTGTAGAAAACTCATTGGGTCCCTATGGCCCATGAAATCAATATGGAAAGATTGGGAGAGTCATCTAGCAGAAAGAAGCACTCCAATGCCTTAAAAGCTGAAGAAGATTCACCAGAAGCAAGCTCAGCTGAAAGTGAAAGTAATGCAGACAGCGAAAATGAAGAAGCTATGTTATCCAGAAGATTACAGCGAATCTTGGCGAAAAAGAAGAAGTCTCAATCTAGTAGTAAAGTATTTCAAAAGGAATAAGGATTTCAAGAAACCAGATGGAAAAGAAGTGAAGAAAGGAGAACCCATTTGCTACGAATGTAAGAAGCCAGGACACATTAAGACTGAGTGTCCTAAGTTAAAGAAATCAGAATTCAGAAAGAAGGACAGTTCCAAGAGGTTTAGAAAGTTCAAAAAGAAAGCAATGGCAGCAGCATGGGAAAACAGTAGCGACTCAGATAGTGAGTCGAGCTCCTGCAGTGATGAAGAAAAAGCCCACTTGGCTTTCATGGCAAACACTGAAGAAAAGGTAACTTCTGACTCATCCTTTGATTCATGCAATGGTTCAGACTCCGATAGTTTAGAAGAGGCTTTCAATGAACTTTATGAAAAGTATAAAGAAGTGACTAAACTATTAAAGTAAGTAAGAAAAACATAGTCTGTATAGAAAATACAAACTCAGATCTAAAGTCAGAAAATGAACAATTAGAAAGTCAAATAATTGAACTTAAACGAAGAAATGAACTGTTATGTGAAGACCTAAAAGTTAAAAATGAACAAATAACTAAATTAGAAAAACATGAAAGTACTGGTGAATTAAGGAAAGAAATTGAAAACTTAAATGAAGAAAATGATAAACTATCAAGCACACTAGAAAAATTTACAAATGGTAAAAACTCTCTAATATTAAAAGGTGCGAGGAGATCAGGTAAGAAGAAAAATGGATTAGGATATACACCCCCAGATAATGAAGAAACCAAGGTCTATCCTAAAACATATCCAACACAAAATTTGTACCCGAACAAGATATAGCATACAAAGCTGATTTTAAATACATAGAAAAAGTGACTAAGTTATCCTGCTGTAGTCACTGCAATAAGTTAGGACATATTAAAACTACGTGCCCAACAAGACACAAAAAATGGATATTAAAAGAAAAGTTAATGATACTAACCAATCAGGACCCAAAAGAATTTGGGTACCTAAAGCTTGATGTATTTATTTCAGGATAACCCTCGAGCATCCAAATGGTATTTGGATAGTGGGTGCTCAAGACACATGTCAGGAAACCAGAAGTTGTTCTCTAGTCTCCAAGCTGAAGATGGAACAGTTACCTATGGAGATAATGGAAAAGGAATTGTAATAGGCAGTGGCTCTGTGGAAAACAAAGGAAAAACAGTCATAGAAGATGTGCTACTAGTAAAGGATTAAAGCACAATCTCATCAGCATTAGCCAGCTGTGCGACAGAGGCCATCAGATCAAGTTTCAAGAGTCAAAGTGCAGTATACTGAAGGATGGAACAGTCATCTTCGAAGCTAATAGAGAACAGAATTTGTATGTGCTCTATCTGGAAGAACTCAAAGTTCAAAATGTTTGCCTGGCAGCAAATAAAATAAATCCACAGAATTATGGCACAGACGACTTGGACACTGCAGCATAGATGGCATGAGGAAATTACTAAAGAAGAATCTTGTGCAAGGTCTACCTAAGGTCAGTACAAAGTTGGAAAGTGTATGTAAACCTTGTGCTAAGGGTAAGCACACCAAGGTCTCCTTCAAGTCAAAGACGGTGGTGACCACCTCAAAACCATTGGAGCTCCTTCACATGGATCTATTTGGGCCAATGAGGACTACCAGTCTTGGAGGAAAGAATTTTGGATTTGTCATAGTTGATGACTTCTCAAGATTTACATGGGTATCATTCCTAGAGCATAAAGATGATACTTTTGAAAGTTTGTAAGCTTCAGTAAGAAAGTTCAGAAAGATCAGAAGTTCAGTATTGTGTCTATCAGATCAGATCATGGTGGTGAATTTCAAAATGAGAATTTTCTAGATTTTGTGATGATCAAGGAATTGAGCACAATTTCTCAGCACCAAGGACACCTCAACAGAATGGCATCGCTGAGAGGAAGAACAGAACCTTATTGGACATGGCAAGAACTATGCTCTCAGAATATGATCTGCCTAGATACTTTGGGCTGAAGCAGTCAATACAGCAAGCTATATTATCAACCGCGTAATGATCAGGCCAATCCTGAAGAAAACTGCATATGAATATTCAAAGGAAAAAGCCTCAGATCAGCCACTTCAGAACCTTTGGGTGCCCTTGCTTCATTCACAACAATGGAAAAAGAGATATCGGTAAGTTGGATGCCAAATCAGATGAAGGCATCTTCATGGGGTATACACTAAACTAACCTAAAGCTATAGAGTGTTTAATAAACGTACCTTGTTGATTGAACAATCTGTGCACATTATTTTTGATGAAACTAACCCTTCCTTGAGAAAGGAAGTAGATAGTGACGATGATGATGCAGAAGAACTATCCAAGAAACTAAAGGATGCATCAATTGAGGACAATGATGATCCACCTCTGGAAAAATTACAACAAGAAGAAGTTGCTCATGAAAACCTTCCAAAGGAGTGGAGATACAAAAGGATCACCCACTTGAAATATCATTGGTGATCCATCCATTGGGGTAAGAACAAGAGGTAATGTTATTCCTTGTGATTATTTAGCTTTTGTTTCTCAGATAGAACCCAGGACAGTCAATGAAGCTCTCTCTGATGAATCTTGGATAGTAGCCATGCAAGATGAATTAAATCAATTCAAGAGAAACCAAGTATGGACTCTTGTTCCTAGACCATCAGACCATCCAGTCATTGGCACCAAATGGGTGTTCAGAAATAAGCTGGATGAAACTGGTGCAATCTTAAGAAACAAGGCCAGGTTGGTAGCTCAAGGCTATTCTCAAGAGGAAGGCATAGATTTCGATGAAACCTATGCACCTGTAGCTAGACTTGAGGCCATTAGAATATTACTTGCATATGCATCTGCTTTGAACTTGACACTATTTCAAATGGACGTTAAATCCGCTTTCTTAAATGGTTTCATAAAAGAGGAAGTTTATGTGGAACAACCTCCGGGCTTTGATGACACAGAATTTCCTAATCATGTTTTCAAACTTCACAAGGCTTTATATGGTTTAAAGCAAGCTCCTAGAGCTTGGTATGAAAGGCTTAGCTCTTTCCTTCTAAATAATGGTTTCAGCAGAGGTCAGGTAGATAGTACACTTTTTATAAAGTCAAAAGTCAAACAAATCCTACTGGTTCAAATCTACGTAGATGATATTATTTTTGGTTCTACTGATGAGTCTCTTTGCAAGTACTTTGAAAAGTTAATGCAGGGAGAATTTGAAATGAGTATGATGGGAGAACTCAACTATTTCCTTGGACTACAAATCAAACAAGGAAAGGAAGGAACTCACATCAGTCAAGCTAAGTACACAAAAGAACTATTGAAGAAATTCGGATTCGAAAATACCAAGCCACTATCAACACCAATGAGTACATCAACAAGAATGGACAGTGACAAAAATGGTAAGAAAGTAGATCAAAAGATCTACAGAGGTATGATAGGTTCACTCCTTTATTTAACAGCTAGTAGACCTGATATTCTATTAGTGTATGCATGTGTGCTCGATATCAGGCAGATCCTAAAGAATCTCATTTAATCTCTGTGAAAAGAATATTTAGATATCTAGCAAGATCTCATGACTTAGGTCTATGGTATCCAAAACAATGTGAAATTAGCCTAATAGGTTACTCTGATGCTGACTATGCTGGATGTAAATTGGATAGAAAGAGCACCAGTGGTTGTTGCCAGTTCCTTGCAGGGTGTTTGATATCTTGGTCCTCAAAGAAACAAAATTCAGTAGCACTCTCTACAGCTGAAGCTGAGTATGTGGCTGCTGGAAGTTGCTGCACACAACTCTTATGGATAAAGCAACAGCTTGAGGATTTTGGATTACATATCAAATCGATCCCGTTGCTATGTGACAATACCAGCGCCATTAATCTCACCAAGAATCCAGTTCAGCACTCAAGGACCAAACATATTGAGGTCAGATATCATTTTATTCGTGATCATGTTGCAAATGGAAATATTGAAATATCTTTTATTGATACAAATGGCCAATTAGCAGACATTTTCACAAAAGCCTTACCTGAAGAGAGATTTACATCTCTTAGAAGGGAATTAGGCATGTGTAATTTGTGATAAAAGTTTGCTCACAAGTGGCATATCAAAGTTGAGAATTAAAGTAATTTTTCCCTCCTTGGCGATAAGCAAAAAGTTAAATAATGCTGCAATAAACTCTCTCATTGAAGTCCAGTTGAACGGTCAAAACCTTTTGTCGTTTTTCTCCGCCGCTTGGCGCCTCACTTTCCACGTAGCATTAATTTATTCATAAAATTGATGTCAGAACGATTCGTGCCTCATCGTCTACCTCTTTCCCCTCTTTTAGCCTGCTGCTCGAGCCGATGCCCTAACAACTCCATCTTAATCCTCTGCAAATTCGAATCTTCCTCCTACTTCCCGCAAAAATTTCTTGAGGATTCTCTTTTCTCACCTTCCGTCTCCACCCTCCGTTGTCTTTCCCACCTGAATCTATGGCCGCTCCTATCATCGCCGGCAGTTTGGGTGGCTACAGCGCCGAGTTCCTCACCCCTGAGGAGCAGGAGAGGTTTACATTTGTGAAGACGAAGCTCTGTGGCAACAAAGAAGTAGATGTAGCTAATCTGCGAAAAATGGAATGAGCAGCTTAGTAGAGTTGATCAATCAGATGCAGTGGACAGAAATTTCCACCTTTTCAGAGGTCAGTTATCCAGACTTGGTAAAAGCCTTTTTTGTGTGTATGCGAACAGAGGAAGATGGGTCTCTGGTTTCATCAGTAAAGGGAACTTTGATTAGAATAGACCCTGAGTTGCTGAAAATGTTGTTCAATGTAAAAACCTCCGGATTTAGTGGGATTCACTCTGAGGATGCCCAAGTGAAAGGTCTGGGAATTATCGGGCCAGGATTCAAGCTGAGAGACGGCAAGATCGACATAAATCAACTATCAGCCTCAATCGTCTTCTCCATTTTGTTGTCTGTCAATTCTAGTTCCCAGAAGTGCAACGTTTTCATCTTGCACAAAGGCCGATTCGGACATGATGTACTGGGCCATTCAGAATAAGGAAATAAATATGGCCGCAGTGATAATGGAAAGAATGAAGTTTGCAAGAGATCAGATTTGGGACACCAAGAGTAAGTTAAATGTGTCCCTGCCTTATGCCCATCTACTCACCAAAATTTTCAAACATTTCGGTGTTGATTTCTCTGGGGCAGTTGTAGAGAAAATGGGCCAAGCAATCAGGTCCAGGAATCTGAAGAAGAGTGGTTTCTCTGTGGAGAATGGTATTTGGTTCAAGGCTTCAGTGGCCGAAGGCGAGGCCATCATTATCAACACTGCAGTTGTTCATCCGGAGATAGGATCAGCAAATATGGATCCAGAATTGCCAGTGGAGTCAAGAAGAGACGCAGCACAGAGCCTCAGAATCTTCAGGACCCATTGCAGAAGTTCAGTATGAAAGTGCAGTAGAAGAAGAAAGGGCGTCTGTAGAAGCTTCAAGATTTCCAGAAGAACCGGTTCAAACCTTTGCAGAAAGGCGCATTGAGAATCTCCTCCCAGAGGACATTATTCCTGTTGAGGACCCACATTCCTCAATTGTAGTTGCATCGATTCTGGCAGACCTCATAGATTCCATTCCTTTTATTTCCAGTGCTCCTGAAGCAAGTAGCAGTGCTGCCAAAGAGACTGTGGCACCAGGCCACATTGATGAGCAAATGGAAAATGTTCCAGATGAGGTCGAGCACCAAGCTGCCAAGGTGACTCGCAAGTGGAACCTGCTCCCAGTCAGGGGGAGCAAGTATCAGCTGAAGCAAATGCTCCTATTGAGGGGGAGCTATCAAAAGAAGGTCATGAAGGTGCATCTCCAGATGTTGATAAGGTTGGAGAGCAAAGAGATTTTTCACACTTGGATGACAGAGAAGGAGTGACTGCAAGCTCTTCAAGCTCAGATGATGATGTCCCTCCTCCAGAAAATAAGTAGAAGAAAGGAAAAGAGGCTGTCTCCGGAGTTCCTCTCCTGGCTGATTCTCCATTTCAGCGGAAGGCTAAGAAGAAAATTGTCATTCAATTGAAGCCAGTAGTTGACAGGTTGAATGTTCAGGGTGAATTACTATGCTCTCTCCAGTCAGATGTCAACTCTATTTTTCTGAGTCAAGCTTCGGCTAACAAAGAGTTGGCCCAAATCCGAAATGCTATGACTTTGTTCACCCAGGAATTGAGCAGCATGAAAGGGATGCTCTCAAATATTATCAAGGCAATTGGAGTTCATGCTCCTCCTCCTCAAGCAGAAGCAGTTTCACCAGGAGCAGCAGCAGCATCAGAAAATGCAGGGCCAACAGGGCCAGATGTTCAGAATGCAGGGCCAACAGGGCCAGATGTTCAGAATGCAGGGCCTACAGGGTCAGATGTTCAGGATGCAGGGCCATCAGGGCCATCTGTGCAAGAATCCAGATCATTGGAGAGTGAGTCTGTGCAATCAGAGGCAGAAGAGATCTTGGCACCCAAGCCCCCAGCTCCCTCTTCCCCTCTCGCACACCTATTCCTCCCACTCCACCATCAGCTCCTACAGCACCTCCTGCTCCTCAAACTTTCAAGAAGCCTCAATCTCGACCAATTTCATCTCCTACTCCATTTCAATCCACCATTCCTTCTCCTTCTCCTTCATTTGAGGACCCTCCTGTATCCTCAGCCGGAGCATCATCCTCCTCCTCCGGTCCCTCCCTTGGACCCACTGATGCTCCTCACACTACTTCACATTCTTTTCTTCATCCTCCTCCTCCACCATCTTTCATCACACTCATACCTGAACATGCTCAACTCAGTTCTCCCTTTATTGAAAAAATAAAGGATGAATTTGAGGAAGGAATCCTCAGGTCTGTGTTGAAAGTGGGAGACCATATTCACAGCAGATCCTTCTGTTCTTTCCTGCCTCCAAGAAGAGGAAACTTACTTCCACCTCTTCCTCTTCCTCTGAACCTAAATACCCTCCTTTGTGGTTTTCTCTCACAGTGGCCAACCACCATAACCCACTGTATAGGGAATACCTTTCCAAAGTTGCTTATGCCACCATCATCAACCTTCCTTTTCAAAACCTTACAGATTATCTACACACTATTTTTCCTTATACTTCTATTACAAAAACCGAAAAATCAAAAATTTCTCTCTTGCTCACTCCAAATCTGAAGAGCAGGGGCAAAGGTCACAAGGATCTTCTCACAAGTTCACTCTTGCCAGATCTGCCAGATTTCCTCCAAGGGACCACTCCTTGACTCTCTCTGAATGGTTCAGGATGTATCACAAAGAACTCTGGGCACCCTTCATTCAATCTGAAATCAAGATGATCAGGCATTTCATGCTCTTCAACAACTACAGATACATTAATAAACTTCCTGAAGTTCAGCTCTGTCAGTTCAAGAGGCCATTTCAGCCTTGTCTCCAGTTCCTGCTCCCTCTTCAGATATTAAGGTAGACTTTGCTACTCTTCAAATACCTGAAGAGATAGCCCTGCCTCAGATTCATTTTCTAGTTATGGAATCCTCTGTAGGATCCATCATCTTTGAGCGTTATGCCAGGGTTTTGGGCAGAATAAAGTGCAGAAGGGTGCATGGTTTCCTTCTCTAGATTCCTCTTCAGGGAATATCACCAGGGCCATGTCAAGGCTGAAGTTCTCTCCCCTATCTTGTCTGAATGTGAACGGCTCACATATTCTGATTGGTCCACCTTCTACCCTCTGTCAGCTCAGCAGTTGTCAGCTCTCAATGAAGCTCAGGCCAGGGAAGGCAAACCAGCTATTTCTCCAGCCACTTTTCTAGATATGAACTCCATCAATCTTGTTGATGACCCCTTCAAAGTCTGGGAAGAAAGATACAAAGTGTATGTGGCTCTCCACCAAGCTCTCAGAGCTAACCACAATCACTACCCCGTCACCATGGACCAGTTCCTCTCCTGTGCCAGTTTTGGCACTTCTCGGTTCTCAAGTTCCACATGGACAGAGATGCCTATGCTGATCTTCTCTATAGGCATTTAGATCTTCATATCAAACGGATGGCTCCCACCATGGGACCATCTTACTCTGTGTCTTTTGGTGCTTTTAAGAATCTTTTTGAAGAGCAGGAAGTTCAGGCATGGGAAACCATCTCCCACTTTGCCTCTCTGTTGTCTCCTGCCTTCTATTTGCCTGTACCTCCGCAATGAATGCCATGCTCTATGTGTATTCTCTCTTTCTCTCTTCTCTCTCTTCTTTCTTTGTCGAAGTTTTTTCTTTTTGCTTAATGACAAAAAGGGGGAGAAAAGTACAAAAATTCAGATATTTTTTGTTATGTTTTTTGTTCAGTTTTGTCATCACCAAAAAGGGGGAGATTGATGATCAGTCTGTCCCCATGCAATTTTAATTAATTATATATATACATATTTTGATGATTAACAAAACCAAACAACAATTTATCAATTATATCTGCTGAATATTTCATAAGTCTTAAGTACAGGAAAAATCACCAAAGTCAAACAAGCCAATAAAGGTATGCATTATGCTCTGCTCTGAAGCTTTAATCTTTTCAACATGAGATTTCTCTAAGTTCATATCGATTTCTGTTGAAGTTATCATAACGATTTCTTTAGAACTCGCAAAGACTTGCTTGTTGTAACGACTTCATAAGTGATCATAACGATTTCTTTAGAACTCGCAACGACTTGCTTGTTGTAACGACTTCATAAGTTATCATAACGATTTCTTTAGAACTCGCAAGACTTGCTTGTTGTAACGACTTCATAAGTGATCATAACGATTTCTTTAGAACTCGCAACGACTTGCTTGTTGTAACGACTTCATAAGTTATCATAACGATTTCTTTAGAACTCGCAACGACTTGCTTGTTGTAACGACTTCATAAGTGTTCATGATTCACAACGTTTCTTTAGAGTTCATAACGACTTCATAAGTGTTCATGATTCACAACGATTTCTTTAGAGTTCATAACGACTTCATAAGTGTTCATGATTCACAACGATTTCTTTAGAGTTCATAACGACTTCATAAGTGTTCATGATTCACAACGATTTCTTTAGAGTTCATACGACTTCATAAGTGTTCATGATTCACAACGATTTCTTTAGAGTTCATAACGACTTGATAAGTGTCATGATTCACAACGATTTCTGTATCGTCATAACGACTTATATCTTATAACGATTTCATAAGTTATATAGTCTTCAATTTCATATCTTATTCATCTTAAAGCATTGACCAGTCAAACTCCACGTAGACATCTCTCTGACGCTTCTGCATTTCATTTATGAGACTGCCGTATCTCTGCATGCATGCACTATATCTTCCTTTATCGTGCTTATTCTGATAACGTCCTTCAGACTCAAGCCAGTTGGCATTACTATTTTCTTGACTATTGCTACTGACGTTGACTGACATCAGAGACAGCCTATCTGTCTGCTGTTTGAGCTTGACATCTGTGCAGACCTTTGATGTAGCTTCATGGTACAACGTTAGACAAATAAAAGCCAACGGATCCCTGTGAAGATCTCATCTCATTACGTGCTCAAGTGATCAAAAGACTGTGACAGGAAGCTTCCAAGACTCCAGATGTCATTCAGTCTAACGGCTACTCAAGAGAGAGACAACGATCTCTTCAACGACTAGTTTTCAAATTGAAGATATATATATACAAGACAAGAAGAAGAGTGTGGTGGTTGAGAGACCATTTTTAAATTCTTCTGAAGAAAATCAAGAGCCAAGATCCTTCACTCCGTTTTTTGCTCTCTTGCTCTCCTCTAGTTCTTGTGAAAATCTTGAGAGAGCATGTACAGTTCTGAGGGTGTGAATAGTTCATAATCTCTTCGCTCTCAGTTCTAGTTGCTTCAGATCCTCTCTTATCAAAAGCTGGATCTAGGGGCGTGAAAGTCTTTTTTACTCTTCTCTGTGCTGTTCCCTTCGGTGTGAAGGAAGACCTGGTGGTATCCAGGTGTTGCTCCTTTGGTTGTAAAGGAAGACCTGGTGGTATCCAGGGTGTTGTTCCCTTCGTGTGTGAAGGAAGACCAGCTGAGCTGGGTGTTGTAGCGTCCTTAAGGGGACTGTACCTTAGTTAGTGCAATCCTGAGTTGTTGCTCAGGGACTGGACGTAGGACTCCTAAGTCAAGGAAGTCCGAACCAGGATAATCCTTGTGTTGTGTGATTGTCTTCATTGCGTATTGTTATTTAAACTAACAAGTAACTAACGCTGTTCGAAGATTGTTTGTGTGATTGTTTTTGGTTACAGGTATCTCCTAGATTGAATTTATAAAAACCCATTCACCCCCCCCTCTGGGCTTGTCAACAGGGCAACATTGTGTTCTGTGGAGGTCTTGTGGTATAACCTTCAACAGCCGTGTGTTACCCGTTTAGTTAAGCTTTCATTATGGTTTGTAGTGTGGATTGGCAGGTTGTGCCAGTCCTATTACCCTATGCGGGTAGTTTGCCTGTGAGGCTGACAACTAGGCAATAGTTTGCCTATGAGACTGGTTGTAAGGCCCTACGAATTTTGTTGCATTATTGTAATGAATGTAATAATCCTTGTCATATATATCGTATGTATGTATCTACATATGTATTAGTGTATACTTAGTGTGTGGTGTTAGCTTAGGTATAAATAATTATGTAATGCTTGATGTAGTGTGTACAAATCCGTAATACATATAGCATGTAATATTGTGTAAAGGTGCATGGTTTTCTGCATGTTTTTAGACTTCTGGCCGAAGGCCAGATTGGCATCATCCCATAGCCGTTTATGTGGTGTCAGCGTCAACCCAATGGACCAACACTAATCCCAGCGTCCAACGATATGGACGCCAACTTCTCTGACCTGCATGCGTTCCAGAGCCAGAAATTCCGGAACCAAGGCAATCACCCATTGGGGAGCTGTCTCCCAACGGTCTGAGAGCCATCATGTCACCCCTGTGCGTGGGAGAGAAGCCTCTCCCATATCTAAACCCGAATTTGTTCCCCAACCCTTCTCTTTACCCTTTTGCAAGAAGGAGAGAAGAACCCTACTTTCTGAACTGAAGAAAAACCCCCACTTTGGAACCCAAAATCCGAACTTCTGGAGCTTGATCCGGCCACCTGCTGCTTCAAGAGTTTGCTGGATCGACGAGGAAGGCCTCCCCGACCTCGGCTTGCTGTGGAGACTGCTCAGGAACCCGGAGTAAAGCGTTTTCTAAGAGCTTCTTGGGACAGCCCAAGGAGAGCTTCTCCAAGCCCTAGATCCATCGGTGTATTTTTCTAAAGGCAAGTACCCCATTCATAACGTCCTTGTATGTGTCTAGGTTGGTTTTACAAATTTTATGTATTTTCCCTCGTGTCCTAGACCCCCAAATTCACCCTATCTTTGGAGCTCGGGTCTGTGTTCTGCACAGACCTGACATTGACGGCAAGTCCCTTGCCGCTAAGATTATGCTTAGCGTCCATCGACTATGCCGTTGACTTGAATTAGCGGCCAGAGACCACCGCCAAGTTCATCTGGACAGAACAGTGACCTGTTCTGCCCTTCTATACGACTATTTTCGATATGTTTCACACGAGGATATACTGTAAATCATTTATAGGCTATGTATATTGTTGGTGTGATGGATGTGTGTTTGGATGGATTATAACGAATGATAGGACTTAATTATTTCATGAAGATACATGTGTGATGAGTTTTAATCTTGTTAAACCATGTTTGCATGATTTAGGACAAGTCTAAATGCCCTAATTTGTAAGGATTATGCTTGTGAGGTTCAGTCCCTGTTCTAATTTCTGAGATTATTCCCATGCTTGTGTGAATTATTGAAATTTTGTTTAGGAAAAATAGAGATCATGCTAGGTCATGATAAATCTTCCATAAATTAATGGATTGTCCAATAATTCGGGAATGAATTCTAAATTTTGCATGTGGGATTCAACTAAAACCGAAAATAGCTTGTTGTTAAAATTTCAGGTCATTTGGACCAATAGATGATACAATATGAATTTTCCATGTAAATGTAAATTTATGCATGCCATGTGAAACAATTCGATTTAGGTGTAATCCGACCTGATCGGTGATATTTACCTGAATGTAGATTTTGAAACTGTAGTGTCATGCTAGGAAACAGAGAAATGTAATGTGAGTGAGAAAGTGAATGAAATGAGAATGACATGTGTAAACCTATGTGTTAAAATCGGTAAAAATGTGTAATGTGTAACTTGTGCCAATGTGACACTGCTTCCGCAGAGGGCAGTGGAACCGTATCAGGAAAAGTCCCCCTGAGAAGGTTCAATGTGTAAGTGACCCTAAGGGCATTAGGGGAAATCCTGGAGGTGGACAAGTACCACTGGTTAGGGTGGAGACTTGTTCTCCCGTCTGCGCAGTCCAAGAGTCGCCATTGTATTGCCTAGATGGCGTCTATGTGATGTGATGATGTGTTGTGTCCTTCTTTGGTGGTTTGGACTATGTGTCACGGCACTAAATGAAAGTGTAAATGTGAATGTGTAAATGTGCATGTGTTCATGTGTTAATGTGAAAGTGAACAATGTGTAATGTGTATGTGTAAAGTGCAAGTTATGTGAATTGGAAATTGTGTAAAGAAAATGTGAGGATATGATATTGTAATCCATGTTGTGACAAATCTGAAACCATGTTAAATCAGTAGCTTCATTATGTTAGGATCATGTTTATATGTGTAAAATGCCTAGAATCCATGCTAGGGACAATTAACAAGTATGTGCACAAAATCCCATGTTTGGTTGTTCACATGTTGTATTTTAAATAACATTGTAGCTCTCATGTGTAAGGTTATGGTTGCTAAATCATAGGAAAACCAGCAAGTTAAAGTATGTAAAATGTTCGTGTACATGCACAAGAATGTGTAGATTCCATGCTAGGTGTGTTTTGTTTCATGTACGTAGGATAATCATGCTAAGTGCTTTCATGTTTTAGTTAAAATGCAAGGTAGACTTTCATGAGTAGGAATGATTAGAGAACATGTGTTAGGAATTTATCTTGATAAGGAAATCTGAAAGCATGGAGCATGTGTTTACTCATAGAATTATCATGTTGGTTATTCATTTCAAACGTTAAGCATGATACCTGTTAGTTTTGCAATGTGTGTGTAGAGCCTACTATGACATGTATGTGTATGGTATGAGTGGTGTTACTTGCTGAGTCTTTAGACTCACTACTTGCTTCGTCGTACAGGTGTAGTTGGTGACGTGGCCCGTTGGAGGAGACGGTGGAGACGACTCCGAGCGCGGAGATTAGTCCTTGGAGTACTTCGTGACTTTTGTGTTTCATAGTATGTAAATTGAACGTTGTATTAGTGTTATCATGGAAAAATGTATAATGGTGGACATTTATGTATTTAATTTTCAGCAAGTTAAATTATGTGGACTTTTAGTTCTTAATGTTAGCGAATCATGTATGTTAAATGTGAATGATGAATGAATGAAGACAGTAGTTCTTTTTACTTCCGCTACTCTGTTCTTATATTCACGTGTATCTCAGCTGAATGTATTGTTGGTAAATGTCCCACTGTGGCAACGCTCGCTATACCGACGTGGGTTGGTATAACCGTACCGGTATAATGAGGGTCGCTACAGAGATTGGTATCAGAGAAACCGGTTGAGATTGCACATGAATATACATAAGTCATCATCCCCATTGCATGTTAAGTATGTCCACATGTGTAGAAAACACTAATAAGAAGTGACAAATGATAAGAAAATGGTTAGAAACTTAGTAACCTAGCTCTAATGGTGGCTGAAATTTACAGCCATGGCTTCGAGAGGTAGGCGTGGTGGAGCGCCGGCCCGTGAGGACGAGCCGCGACGTGACGAGCGGGCGGAACAGCAGCCCCGCACCGCCAGGTCTGTACTTCCCCCCCACCGCCACCTGTGACTTGGAGTATTCATGCAAGGTCTGGTGCAAGCCATGCAGACGCAGGCTCATACCCAGGCAGCACTCCAGGCTCAGTTGGAGGCTCAGGTTAGACCAATAAAATGAACTATTATCTGTTTTATTTCAATGTGTGATATTATTTGATTGTATATTGCTTGATGTGCACTGTAGCAGGCTCAAGTACCAGCTCAGGACCATGGTGGACCTTCTACCATGGAGAGATTCAAGAGGATGCTGCCACCCTCTTTTAAGGGGGAGAGCGATCCTTTGTTGGCAGAAAGCTGGATGAGGGAGATAGAGAAGATCTTCCGAGCCATCAGGTGTGCAGAGGAGGATAAGGTTACATTGGCCACCTACATGCTACAGGTATGTGTTGATTTTGTATGATTGAATGTTTTGTTTAGTTAGAACTGTTGTTGGAGCTTACGAAGGTGTATTGCAGGAAAGAGCTGATGTATGGTGGGCTTCATTGCTGCGTACACGGTTTTGAGGACGAGCATTCGACGTTGCGTGGGACGAGTTCGTGAGGCTCTTTCGGGCCAAGTTCGTCCCGGAGCATGTGCAAGATCGGATGGAGCAAGAATTTCTATCTTTGGCTCAAGGCTCCATGACCGTGCTGGAATATGAGGCAAGATTTTCTGAACTTTCTAAATATGCACCTCATATCGTGGCAGACGAGCGGAGGAAGACAAGAAGTTCGTGATGGGACTTAAGCCATCACTGCGGACGAGACTCGTGGCGTTTGAACCACCGCACATGGACGAGGCCCTCAGTGCTGCGTGTAGGCAGGAGGGAGAGATGGAGCAATCTGGAGAAAAGAAGGCTTCGCAGAAGAGGCCAGCGGCAACATTCCAACGGCAAGACAAGAAGAAAACGGTGTACTAGACACCGCAGCGAACCGTGGCAGTCGGCAGTTCACAGGTACCTTCTGTACGTTCCCCTGGTGTGAAGAAAGAGTGTCCCCACTGTGGGAAGACACACGGTGGTTCCGAGTGTTGGTTGGTAGCGGGTAGATGCTTGAAGTGCGGGAGCAGCGACCACAAGATCAAAGATGCCCAAGACTTCAGCAGGAGTTCAGCGCGGAGCGCCAGCCCCAGCAGTAGACAGCCGCGCCAGCTACAGGAAGACCAGGAAGGCCTCGAGCCCCAGCTCGAGTGTTTGCTTTAGCTCGTGAGGACGCCGAGCAGGCGGAGCATGTCACCGAAGGTATGGTTTTGCTTTTGGTGTGCACGCTCGGGTTTTGTTTGATACGGGTGCTACTCACTCGTTCATTTCCGAGCGGTTCGCTAGGCAGTTAGCCCTAGAGTCAGCATAGGGTCTCTGAGGAGTTAGAGGTCCCTTTGTCTGTGCACACCCCTGCGGGTACGGTATCGACTAGGAAGTGCATTCCGTCGTTACCTGTGTGCATTGAGGATAGAATCCTAGATGGGTGTTTTCTTCTTGCTAAAGATGAAGGACTATGATGCTATTCTTGGTCTGGATTGGCTAGAGGAGCACTATGCATTAGTGGATTGTCGTCGGAAGAGGATCGTTTTCCGCATTCCTGGTGAGGATGAGTTCTCTCACCCCTTGCCAAGGAACTTGGCTGGAAAGTGGTCATCTCTGCCATGAAGGCGATGCGCATGGTAAACAAGGGTTGTGACGCTTTTCTTGCCAGCGTGGTGTTAGTGCCAGAGGCTGATGAGTCACCTACTCTTGCGGAGATTGAGGTAGTGCAGGATTTTCCAGATGTCTTTCTGATGACTTGTCTGGTTTGCCACCGGATAGAGAGATAGAGTTTACCATAGAGTTGCTTCCGGCACCTCTCCTATCTCGAAGGCTCCATATCGGATGGCACCTGCGGAGTTAGCCGAGTTGAGGAGGCAATTGCAGGAGTTGCTTGATAAGGATTTATTCGCCCTAGTGTTTTCCCCTTGGGCGCACCTGTATATTCGTCAAGAAGAAAGACGGGTCACTTAGGTTGTGCATTGACTATAGAAAGTTGAACCAAGTGACTGTGAAGAACAGGTATCCCTTACCTCATATTGATGATGACTGTTTGAACAAGTTGCGAGGGCATCAGTCTTTTCTAAGATTGATTTGCGATCTGGTATCATCAGTTGAGGATTCGGAGTGAGGATGTGTCCAAGACGGCGTTTAGAACCCGTTATGGACATTATGAGTTTCTTGGTCCTTCCTTTCGGATTGACCAATGCCCCTGCAGCGTTCATGGATCTCATGAACAGGGTGTTTAGGCCTATTTAGATAGCTTTGTTGTAGTGTTTATTGACGATGTGTTGGTCTACTCTCCGGATGAGGCCACGCACCGTCAGCATTTGAGGTGGTGTTAGAGTTCTTCGTGAGCACAAGCTGTATGCAAGTTCAGCAAGTGCGATTTTTGGTTGCGCGAGGTTCATTTCCTCGGGCATGTTATCTCCGGCGCTGGTGTTGCAGTTGATCCAGCGAAGGTCCAGGCAGTTATGGATTGGGAGATTCCCAAGACCCCTTCGGAGATTCGTAGTTTTATTGGTTAGCTGGTTACTATCGGCGATTCATTGAGGGTTTTCTCATCCATCGCCGCCCCCTTGACAAGCTGACCAGGAAGGGTGAGAAGTTCGTATGGTCTGAGGCATGTGAGCGTAGCTTTTGTTATTGAAGACTAAGCTCCTGTCAGCCCCGGTGTTAGTTTTACCGAGCGGTGTAGAGGGTTTTGCTATCTACACGATGCGTCTCGGATTGGTTTAGGCTGTGTGCTCATGCAGCAAGAAAGGGTAGTGGCTTATGCTTCTCGTCAGTTGAAGGAGCATGAGAAGAACTATCCGACTCATGACTTCGAGCTCGCAGCAGTGGTTCATGCACTAAAGATCTGGAGGCACTATCTTTATGGTGTCAGATTTGAGGTGTTTACCGACCACAAGAGCTTGAAGTATCTTTTCTCCCAAAAGGAATTGAACTTGAGGCAGAGGAATATGGATCGGTTCTTGAAGGACTATGACTTCGACCTTCAGTATCACCCTGGAAAGGCGAATGTCGTAGCGGATGCGCTGAGTAGAAAGAGGCCATCTCTCCAGCAGGACTGGAAGATGTTGGAGGATGCGGCTTGCGCGTTGACTGAGTTAGAGCCATCGCTATGTCAGGCTTTTGTAGCTCAGTATCCTTAGATCCTCTGTGTTGGATGAGGTGATCGAGCAGCAGGGAGCCGACCCTAGACTCTTAGAGTTAGTGGGCAAGGCAGGCATTGCTCGTGATGAGGACGGTGTGATTAGATTTCAGCACCGTGTTTGTGTCCCTGATTTAGTAGATGTTCGTGAGCATGTGTTAGCGGAGGCTCATAGTCGCGATTCTCTATTCATCCGGGTAACACTAAGATGTATCAAGACCTGAAGAGATCATTTTGGTGGTCCGGCATGAAGAAGGATGTTGCGGATTATGTGTCTAGATGTCTAGTGTGTCAGCAAGTGAAGGCGAGCGACAGCGACCATCCGGCCTTATGCAGAGGATGGATATCCCAGTGTGGAAGTGGGAAGCTGTCACTATGGACTTCGTTTCGGGTTTGCCTCGATCTAGAAGGGGCAATGACTCGATTTGGGTAGTTGTAGATAGATTCTCGAAGACTGCTCATTTCTTACCTATGAAGAAGAAGCAGTCAGTAGAGAGTTTAGCTAGATTGTATGTTAGTAGTGTCATTAGATTGCATGGTGTGTCGAAGTCGATCATTTCCGATCGAGATCCGAGATTCACTTCGAGGCTGTGGAAGGGTCTTCAGGATGCTTTAGGTTCGGAGCTGAAGCTCAGTTCGGTGTTTCATCCACAGACCGATGGACAGTCCGAGAGGACTATCCAGACGCTCGAGGATATGTTGAGCGTGTGTTCTGGATTGGAAGGATGATTGGGAGCGTCATTTACCTCTAGTGGAGTTCGCATACACAACAGCTTTCATGCGAGTATTGGTATGGCTCCATTTGAGGCGTTGTATGGTAGGCCCTGCAGATCTCCGTTGTGTTGGGAGGAGACTGGTGATAGGCAGTTGATCGGACCGGAGTTAGTTCAGGAAACTTCGGATAAGATCCAGCTTATCAGGAAGAGGCTTGTTGCGGCACAGGATAGGCAGAAGAGCTATGCCGACAACAGGAGGAAGGATTTGGAGTTCGAGGTTGGTGATCATGTCTTCTTGAAGATTCGCCTACTCAAGGTGTTGTCAGATTAGGCGGCAGGTCATAGTAAGTGAGGCCCAGGTTCATTGGCCAAATGAGATTCTCAGACGTTTGGGCAGCGTGGCATATGAGAGCATTACCCCCAGCTTTGGCTAGCGTTCACCCTGTATTCCTCGTATCTATGCTCAGGAAGTATGTCCGAGATCCGTCTCATGTGATTAGTCATGAGCCAGTGGAGATCCAGCCAGATCTTTCGTATGTCGAGCAACCAGTAGCTATTCTTGACCGGAAGGTTCAGCACTCCGAACAAGAGTATTGCATCGGTGAAAGTTCTATGGCGGAACTTCTCACGAGAGGAGGCTACTTGGGAGCTTGAGGATGGATGAAGAGAAGTATCCCCTTTTGTTTGAGTGTGTCGTTCTAACTTCGAGGACGAAGTTTCTTTTAAGGGGAGAGGGTGTAAGGCCCTCGAATTTTGTTGCATTATTGTAATGCATTAATAATCCGTGTCGTATATATACGTATGTATGTATCTACTATTATTAGTGGTATACTTATGTGTGTATGTGTATAGCTTAGGTATAAATAATGTATGTAATGCTTGATGGTAGTGTGTACATGATAACGATACATATAGCATGTATATAGGTGTAAAAGGTGCATGGTTTTCTGCATGTTTTAGACTTCTAGCCGAAGGCCAGATTGGCGTCAATCCATAGCCGTTTATGTGGTGTCAGCGTCAACCAATGGAGCCAACACTAATCCCAGCGTCCAACGATATGGACGCCAACTTCTCTGACCTACATGCGTTGCAGAGCCAGAAATTCCGGAACCAAGGCAACTCACCCATTGGGGAGCTATCTCCCAACGGTCTGAGAGCCATCATGTCACCCCTGTGCGTGGGAGAGAAGCCTCTCCCATATATCTAAACCCGAATTGTTCCCCAACCCTTCTCTTTACCTTTTGCAAGAGAGGAGAAGAAACCCTACTTCTGAACTGAGGAAAACCCCCACTTTGGAACCCAAAAATCCGAACTTGTAAGGCCCTCTAATTTCCGTCGCATTATTGCAATTATGTGTGTATGTTTATGCTTGTGTATGTATGTACTATTTAGTACGTATTAATTAGTATAATTAAGTGTACATGTGTTTATATTAAACAAAATAATGATATATGCATGATGATAGTGTGGATACAATACCTATACATATTGCATGTATATATGCTTGGTATGCATGGTTTTCTGCATAATTAGGGTTCTAGCCGAAGGCCACCTTGGCGTCAAGCCCAGGCCGTTGAGCTGGTGTCAGCGTCCAGACATGGACGCCAACACTACCTCCGGCGTCCAGCGATATGGACGCCAACTTCTCTGACCTGCATGCGTTGCTGTGCCAGAAAATCCGGGAGCAAGGCATGGCCTCCATTGGGGGATGTCCCCCAATGGCTCTAAGGCTGTCTAATCGGTATGGTGAGTGGGTGGGAGGCTCTCATTAGGCTGAACCCGAATTTGGCCTCTCCCACTTCTCACTTCACCTTGCAAGAGGAGAACTAGAGGAGAGAAAAAACCCTAGGTGAGCTGTGAGAAAAACCCATTTTAGAACCCTCAAATCCGACCCCTTGGACCTGGATCCGGCGTCCCCCTGCTGCAAGGAGGTTGCTGGACCAACGAGGAAGGCTTCCCCGACACCCTCGGCGTGGAGATCGTCCAGGAGCTCGGAGGAGGGATCGTTTGGAGGCACTTCTGCAACTTCTTGGGACTGCCCAAGGAGGTCTTCACCAAGCCTTTAAATCCCTTAGAAGAATTTTCAAAAGGCAACTGACCTATCCTTGATGTCCCCTTATGAGTCTAGGATGGTTTTGTGATTATTTTATGGATTTTTCCTCGAGTCCTAGACCCTCCAATTCACCCAAGATTCAAGCTCAGGTCTGTGTTTTGCACAGACTGGTTAGACGGCAAGGTCCCTGGATGTCCAGATCATCCTTGGCGTCCATCGACCATGCCGCTGACCCTGAGTCAGCGGCAGAGACCGCCGTCGAGTTCTTCTAGACAGAACAGTGAGCTGTTCTGTCCCTCTTATACATTAATTTTGGTATGTTTTACGTGATGAGGATATATGGTAAATCTTATACCCTATGTATATTGTGCATTGTGGTGTGTGAATGAATGGTGTGATGGTGAATGTGGGTTATTAGATCTTTTAAATTGTGAGCATGACTTGTAGATAATTTGCAAATCCATGTTCCATGATTTGGATTAGTGGAATGTCTTGATTGCAGCCTATTCATGAAGAATTGTGGGGCATGTATGTATGTTTTGAAATTTTGGTAATTCATGCATGCTTGCGAAATTGCTAATAAGTTCGGTAGAATAAAATGAAAGCATGCAAGAATAATTGTAGTATTCAATCCATAGATGTATGAATTAGGGAAATTTATATTCTCAGTTCATGCATATGTGTTTAGCTTATGTAAAACAGCAAGTGGTCAATTTGCAAAATGTGTTAGACCCATGTTAATTTAAGTTGTTCATAGTATGCTAATTAGGCGTTTTATTTTCTGTAAATCCTATTTAGCTCAGAAAAATCTGAAAAATTGAGGGTATCATCTAGAACCCGAAAACAGCATGTGATTAAAATTTCGGATCATTTGATCAGTAAATAGAAGTTATGTGTTTTCTTGTGAATTGTGATAATTCGTGCATGAACGTAATGTGATTAGATTTTGTTTAAACCCAGCATGATTAGTGTGTTTACTGTGTATTAAACCTTGAAATTTTGTAGTACCATGTTAGGAAAAATAGAGTATTCATGTGAATGAGAAAGCAAATGTGATGAAAGTGTAAAGTGTAAAACCATGTGTAAAACGGTAAATGTGTAAATGTGTACTGTGCTAATGTGACACTGCTTCCGTAGAGGGCAGTGGAGCTGTATCAGGGAAAAGTCCCCCTGAGAAAGTTCATTGTGTTAAGTGACCCTAAGGGCATTAGGGGGGAAATCCTGGAGGTGGACAAGTACCACTGGTTAGGGTGGAGACTTGTTCTCCCGGTCTGCGCAGTCCAAGAGTCGCCATTGGAATGCCTAAATGGCGTCTATGTGTAATGTGATGTGTATATGTCCTTCTTTGGTGGTTTGACTATGTGTCACGACACCTAAAAATGTGTAAAGTGTAATGTGAAATGTGTATGTGATCATGTGTAAATGTGTAAGTGACAATGTGAATGTGTATGTGTAAAGTGTAACCATGTGAAAAGAGGAAACTAGTGTAAAGAAAATGTGAAATTCTAGATGTGTAAATGTGTTATTGAAACCCATGTGAGACTAAATCTGAAACCATGTGATTTCAGAAAATGCATGTTATTATTCTTATGTTTATGTGTGCAAAAATGTTTAGAGTCCATGTTAGGGACAACTAATGAATATGTGGCAAATAGCATGATAGATTGTTCATGTGATATGTTTTAAGCAACGTTGTAGCTCTCATATGTAGATTATAGCCATTGAATCATGTAAAATCAGCAACTTAAAGCATGTAAAAAGGTTCATGTATGTGTTTAAAAATGTGTAAAACCCATACTAGTTGCGTTACCTTTCATGCATGCAATTGTTCATGTTGGTAGCTCTCATGTTTGACTCTTTAAAGATTAAAGTTTTATGAGTAATTGAATAGAAACCATGTGATAGGTGAAGTTTATTTTAGAAAGCTGAAAGCATGAGTTATGTATAAAATTGTAGAATGTTCATGATAGGTTGAAAACTTGAAATGACTAGCATGCTATGTGATGCTAATTGTAATGTGCATGTAGAAACCATTAGGACTTCTAAGTGTACATCATGATAGTGTTGCTTGCTGAGTCCTTGGACTCACTCCTTGCTTCGGCGTACAGGTATAGTTGGTGACACGACACCGCTTGAGGAGACGGTGGAGACGGACCCGAGCGCGGAGACTAGCTAGTTGTTGGAGCTTCTTTGTGATTTGTGTACTTCATAGTAATGATTTGGAACACTTGTATTAGAATTAGCATGAAAGGAATGTATTATGTGGACATTTTGTAATTCTATTTCAGCAATTTAAATTATGTGAGCTCTTAGTTCCTCATTGTTAATTGCGAAAATTCATGTATGGTTATGTGGATGATGAATGAATGGAGATAGTTGTCTTTTACTTCCGCTACTCTGTTTGTATATTCGCGTGTATCTCAGCTGTATGTATCGTTGGGTAAATGTCCCACTGTGGCAGCACTTGTTATACCGACGTGGGTTTGGTATAATCGTACCGGTATAATGAGGGCCGTCACAGAACTTCTGGAGCTTGATCCGGCCACCTGCTGCTTCAAGAGTTTGCTGATCGACGAGGAAGGCCTCCCCGACCTCGGCTTGCTGTGGAACTGCTCAGGAACCCGAAGTAAAGTGTTTCTAAGAGCTTCTTGGACAGCCCAGGAGAGCTTCTCCAAGCCCTAGATCCATCGGTGTAGATTTTTCTAAAGGCAAGTAACCCAATCATAACGTCCCGTATGTGTCTAGGTTTGTTTTCAAATTTTATGTATTTTCCCTCGTGTCCTAGACCCCCAAATTCACCCCATCTTTGGAGCTCGGGTCTGTGTTCTGCACAGACCTGACATTGATGGCAAAGTCCCTTGTCGCTAAGATTATGCTAGCGTCCATCAACTATGCCGTTGACATTGAATTAGCGGCCAGAGACCGCCGCCAAGTTCATCTGGACAGAACAGTGACCTGTTTCTGCCCTTCTATCGACTATTTTCGATATGTTTCATGACGAGGATATACTGTAATCATTATAGGCTATGTATATTGTTGGTGTGATGGATGTGGTGTGTGGATGGATTATCACGAATGATAGGACTTAATTATTTCATGAAGATACATGTGTGATGAGTTTTAACCTTGTTAACCAAGTTTGCATGATTTAGGACAAGTCTAAATGCCCCAATTTGTAAAGATTATGCATGTGAGGTTCAGTCCCTGTTCTAAATTTCTGAGATTATTCCCATGCTTGTGTGAATTATTGTAAAATTTGTTTAGGAAAAATAGAGATCATGCTAGGTAATGATAAATCTTCCATAAATTAATAGAGTGTCCAATAATTTAGGAATGAATTCTGTAGTTCCATGCCTGTTAGGGTTCAGACAGTGAGTGGTTAAAACTGTGCTTGTGGTACTCCATGTTAAATCAATTGCGAATAGCATGTGAAAGAAATGTTAGATTTTCTGTAATTTTGTTTTAACTCAGAAAAATCTGAAATTTTGCATGGGGATTCTAAAACCGAAAATAGCGTGTGGTTAAAATTTCAGGTCATTTGGACCAGTAGATGATACATATGAATTTTCCATGTAAATGTAATTTATGCATGCCAATGTGAAACCATTCGATTTAAGTGTAATCCGACCTGATCGGTGATATTTACCTGAATGTAGATTTTGAAACCTGTAGTGTCATGCTAGAAAACAGAGAAATGTGCATGTGAGTGAGAAAGTGAATGAAATGAGATGATATGTGTGAACCTATGTGTTTAAATCGGTAAAAATGTGTAATGTGTTACTTGTGCCAAATGTGACACTACTTCCGCAGAGGGCAGTGGAACCGTATCAGGGAAAGTCCCCCTGAGAAGGTCAATGTGTAAGTGACCCTAAGGGCATTAGGGGGAAATCCTGGAGGTGGACAAGTACACTGGTTAGGGTGGAGACTTGTTCTCCCGTCTGCGCAGTCCAAGAGTCGCCATTGTATTGCCTAGATGGCGTCTATGTGATGTGATGTGTTGTGTCCTTCTTTGGTGGTTTGGACTATGTGTCACGGCACTAAATGTGAATGTGTAAATGTGCATGTGTTCATGTGTTAATGTGAAAGTGAACAATGTGTAATGTGTATGTGTAAAGTGCAAGTTATGTGAATTGGAAATTGTGTAAAGAAAATGTGAGACCAAATGTGAGGATTGATATTGTAATCCATATTGTGACAAATCTGAAACCATGTTAAATCAGTAGCTTCATTATGTTAGGATCATGTTTATATGTGTAAAATGCCTAGAATCCATGCTAGGGACAATTAACAAGTATGTGCACAAAATCCCATGTTTGGTTGTTCACATGTTGTATTTTAAATAACATTGTAGCTCTCATGTGTAGGTTATGGTTTCTACTAAAGCATGTGAAAACCCAGCAAGTTAAAGTATGTAAAATGTTCGTGTACATGCACAAGAATGTGTAGATTCCATGCTAGGTGTGTTTTGTTTCATGTACGTAGAATAATCATGCTAAGTGCTTTCATGTTTAGTTAAAATGCAAAGTAGACTTTCATGAGTAGGAATGATAGAGAACATGTGTTAGGAATTTATCTTGATAAGGAAATCTGAAAGCATGCATCATGTGTTTACTCATAGAATTATCAGGTTGGTTATTCATTTCAAACGTTAAGCATACCTGTTGAGTTTTGCAATGGTGTGTGTAGAGCCTACTATGACATGTACGTGTATGGTATGAGTGGTGTTACTTGCTGAGTCTAGACTCACTATTGCTTCGGCGTATAGGTGTAGTTGGTGACATGGCACCGTTGGAGGAGACGGTGAGACGGACTCCGAGCGCGGAGATTAGTCCTTGGAGTACTCGTGACTTTTGTGT
>JACBKR010003199.1:0-30688 GCA_014218235.1 Colocasia esculenta
CGTTCCGCTGCAAGATACGGGGCGGGAGATGGGTGGGTGTTGATGGAGCGTACCGAATTCGTCGCTTCCGCAAGTGCGGCGGCGGCGGCAGACAAGAAAGTTGACGCCTTTTCACACGACTGACGCGTAGGAAGAAGGTGCGATCGTCGTTCGGAGAGTGGACTTTCTCCGTTTCAGTTGTGGATGGAGGAGGGGGGGGGGGGGGTGCCTCCGCTTGGTGCATGATGGATAAGAAATTTAAAGTTATTTTAGTGTGGGATTATTTAATCTTTTTTAACCTATTTTTTTGTTGCTAAAACATAAATTGGGGGGGGGGGGGTAAAAGGGGTTATCTTTAACCCTCTTAAATATGTGAGGTACCCAAACCCCCATTTAATCCCTCTTTTATCTTTTTTTTTTTTTAAATTAACTCAGTTAACTTACCCCTCTCTAATCTGACATATATCCCCTGTCAAAGTCGCAACGACCATTTTATTTAGGGGATAAGAAACTCTTAATTATTTTAACTAAGGGTTACTTAATTCATATTAAAAAAAGATTTGGGGAGGGAAAGTGGGGGCAAGGGGTTAGGGGGTTAAGATTAGCCACCAAGAAGGTGGGATACTTTAACCCCACCTTTACCCAACCTATAAAATTTTTCACACGTCAATTACCTCAAATCTTAAGTTTGTATTGTCAAATAATTCCCTCTAAACTGCTGTCCCCGTTTAATTCTGTGAAAAGAATGTTAATCCTAGTTAGTATTAACCCAACATTGCGAATGACCTATATGCCCTTGTGATGTGGTCAGGTCCAGCAGAGTAAATTTTAATGGACTGACTTTGGACGGGCCCTGTTGTAAAAGTAGGGCGATATATACCCGCAATATTACAAACAAACAAACGTGAGAAAATTTTAAGACAAAAACTGATGAGAAATGCTAATTGCACGTGCACACGGGTATAAATTTCACGCTGGAATCACCGGGGCGCTTTCCATTGGGCCATGTGTAAAGTGCTACGTCAGCAGCTCAGCACACACCTCTGCCTGGACGCGCATGTCCCGAGGCCCACCATCATGAAAACTGCCCAGCACAGTGGAAAGTGCTCATGTCAGTAGCCCAGCACAGTGAGAGATATATTTAATTAATTCGAAATGTACTTTTTGGAACGGAAATCAAATTTCACATGGAGTCACAAAGTAGGTTTCTTCCGGTGATAAATAGATTTCTTCTGCTGATAAATATGTTGATTCTAGTGATAAATAGATTTTTTAGTGACAAATAAGTTGATTCTGGTGACATATAATTGATTTCGTGTCTTAAGTGATTCACATAGAGTCACGAATTAGAGTGACAAATAAATTGAATCCGGTAACAAATAGGTTGATTCCAGTGACAAATAGGTCACTCATGGTGACAAATAGTTGACTTCATGTCTTAAGTGATTCAGTGACAAATATATTGATTCCAGTGATAAATAGGTTGATTCTAGTGGCAAATAGGTCACTTCTAGTGACAAATAGCTGACTTCATGTCTTAAGTGATTCAGTGACAAATAGATTGATTCCAGTGACAAATAGGTTGATTCCAGTGACAAATAGATCACCCCTGGTGACAAATAGATGACTTCGTGTCTTAAGTGATTCAGTGACAAATAGGTTGAATCCAGTGACAAATAAGTTGATTCTAATGACAAATAGGTCACTCCTGGTGACAAATAGCTGACTTCATGTCTTAAGTGATTCAGTGACAAATAGATTGATTCCAGTGACAAATAGGTTGATTCCATGACAAATAGATCACCCCTGGTGACAAATAGGTGACTTCGTGTCTTAAGTGATTCAGTGACAAATATGTTGAATCCAGTGACAAATAGATTGATTTCAGTGACAAATAGGTCACTCCTGGTGACAAATAGCTGACTTCATGTCTTAAGTGATTCAGTGACAAATATGTTGATTCCAGTGACAAATAGATCACCCCTGGTGACAAATAGGTGACTTCGTGTCTTAAGTGATTCAGTGACAAATAGGTTGAATCCAGTGACAAATAGATTGATTCCAGTGACAAATAGATTGATTTCAGTGACAAATAGATTGATTCCAGTGACAAATAGATCACTCCTGATGACAAATAGTGACTTTGTGTCTTAAGTGATTCAGTGACAAATAGGTAGATTCTAGTGACAAATAGGTCACTCCTGGTGACAAATACGTTGATTCTGGTGACAAATAGGTCACTCCAATCGATCATCATATTTGTCATGTAGTGAATTAATGCTGGCAGACGGTTTCATGATGGCGGGCCTCGGGAAGACGCGTGTGCATGTGATGTGTGCTGGGCTACTGACGAGAGCACTTTCCACGCGGCCCAATAAAATACTACCCGGTGATTCCAGTGTGGATTTATCCACGGATATACGTGCAGCTAGCATTACTCAAAACTGATTGAACAAATTATAAGGAGAGAAAATAAATTTACGTGGGTAAAAAAAATGATATATCTTTCTAAATCATGGGGTGAACAGAGAAATTTTATTATGATGTAGAAGAAATATAGAGAGAAAAATATTCTTACAATGACACCGAATAATCTTTTCCAAATGGAGCAAACAACCACTCTATCTTCCTCTAAAATGGTACTTCTCAAACAGCTTAGTAGAGCCCGAAGTCCGAAATGTAGCACCCATGATCACTACGATCAAACTACAAAGGAAGAAGAGCATAAAAAATCCCCAAAATCGCCGCAACTCGCTCTCGCGGACACAACGTGTTTCGCCGAAAAGAAACATCCTCGCGAACGGACGACTTAAGGGTGGACCCCTTTTGACCGGTCGGGTCGGTTGTGGGTTTGGATAAACAAATGGGTATGAGTGGTTTCTAAGTTGTATACAACCACACCATACCCTTTATAAAATGGTTTTGTTGGTTTGATCAAGTCAAATTAATACAACATAACTCCACTTTTTGACTTGGACAACAAAGCCGGACAATTTCTTTTATAATGAACACAAAAAATCTCTCTCATAAAACACCCCCTCTCCCTAGGGCCTTCACACCTAAGTAAGAAAAATATCTCCTCCATCTTTTTTCACAAGGGGAACATATATTGCAGTTATAGACACCTAATTATTTGCTAATTTTCCCTTATCACAAAGGGGAACAGACTCTTGTAAATCTCCTTATAAGTCTTTTCTTTGCACAGGAAAAGACAAAATCTTAGAATACAAGGATTTCTACTACATGTCCCCAGACCAAGTTCGAAGATACAGAAAGCGAGGTTGTGAAAATGGATTTTTTAAAGAAATCACAAATCTTTTTAAATTTCTCTTTTATCATGTTTTCTCATGTTCTCATAGATGCATATTGCTAATCCAAATCCCGTCGAATACTACTCGAACGATGATGACGAGAGATGAATCGGCAATTTGCATGGCGCAGGCGTGCCAGCCACCGAAGTGGCAACCAAGTGTTCTGCCTCCGTGAGTCGAAGGACTTTAGGTCTATTGTGCGCACCGTTTGACTTCATCAAACGAAAGTAGAGATGGGGTCGGGACCAAGATCCCGCCGTTGCCTAGACGCGACGATGTTAATTACATCTCTCTCTGGAGAGAAAACCCTTGATTAATCGCCAGATTAGAAAGTCTCATGGCCTTAAAGCGGAACATCCGATAAATGTGCAAAGTGTGTGCTGAGGTGAAGCTGGAATAACAACAAGAGCAAAGTCTATTGAAAAGCATTTGATTCTTTGTAATTATTATCATCTTCACATACAATTTTGGAGGCTTTTATTCATTTATTCATTGATATTTGTCAATTAATGCCAATTGTGTTCTCTTGATTTCATTTAAAACATGTTAGTTGTAGTTATGCTGGTGAGTCGGCCAGGCTGCTGAGTCGGCAGACTGCTAACTCAAATGAGTTGGCAGAACCTTGCTGCAACATGAGTCGGCAGGCTGCTAAGTCGGCCAGGCTGCTGAGTTGGCAGACTACTGAGTCGGCAGGGTCCTGCTGAACTGGTGAGTCGGCAGACTGCTGAGTCGGCAGGGTCCTGCTAAACTAGTGAGTCGGCAGACTGCTGAGTCGGCAGACTGCTAACTCAAATGAGTTGGCAGAACCTTGCTGCAACATGAGTCGACAGGCTGGTGAGTCGGCCAGGCTGGTGAGTTGGCGCAGGTCCTGCTGAACTGGTGAGTTGGCAAACTACTGAGTCGGCAGCCTACTGAGTCGGCAGGGTCCTGCTGAACTGGTGAGTCGGCCAGGCTGCTGAGTCGGCAGACTGCTAACTCAAATGAGTTGGCAGAACCTTACTGCAACATGAGTTGGCAGGCTGCTGAGTCGGTCAGGCTGCTGCAGTGCTGCCGAATCACTTAGCCAACATGATTTTTGAAGTCTTTTAATCTTATAAAGTCTTTTAGTCTCATAAGGATGCGCGAAAAAATTTGGCAGCACCTCCCCTTACTCATGGAGAAAAAGGAGGGCATAGTACTCATCCACCATGATGGAGACGGCACCAAATGAGGTGTTAGCCACATGTAGCGTCACCCGAACAACACACGGTACCAATTCCTGAGGCTTGCCTACGAGGGAACTGATGAGTATCGGGACCGAAAACAAGTGATCTCATAAATCAAGGCTTGCCGACTCATCATATACGAGGCCTGCCAACTCACTGATTCAAATCTCTTCACTGATTCAGTGAGTCAGGAGCCAGCTGAGTCCTTGCCGACTCACCCGCCAGAAACACAAAATTGTTTAAACTTCAAGGGGAAAATTCGGAAGCACCTTCCCCAGACTCATGAGATGCGGGGGAGGTCGCGGTATCCATCCACCATAATGGATATGGTACCAAGACGGGTGTTGGCCGTGTACGGTGCTACCCAAATGGCACACGGTACCGATTTCCAAGATGTAGCTACGAGGGAACCGATGAATACCGAGACCAAAAATAGTCCGGTGGACAATCCGATGATGTTTGAGTCTAGGAACTCGGGCATAGATATCATATCATCTAACCCGAGGCCTCATAGAGTCTCATTTCTATGTGAGTCTGCAAGAAACTACTCTGCATGCATGAGTCAGCAGCAAGCAGTTCTGCCTAGGTGAGTCGGCAGCCCTCATTTGCAAAAGAACGACATCCAAATCATGGCGGAACGTCGTGAAACTTTAAGGGGAGGGACTGAGGTTATATTGATCCATTTAAATCCTTCTCAAGGGAGAAAAGCCATGCCAACCGGTCTCAAACCGCTGAAAACACCGTTTTCTGCCTGGTGAGTCGGCAGCCAGGCAGAACTGAGTCGGCAACGTCCATTTGTAAAGGGACGGCCTACTGAAATCACACCGGAACGGCACGAAATTTTTATGGAGGGGACTGAGGTATGTCCCGGCCAATTCCAAACTCTTGCACGGGCGAAATGCCGTGTCGATCGTCTCAGATCGCGAAAAACATGCGTGCTGCCCAGGTGAGTCGGCAGCCAGATAGAACTATCTATTTGCAATGAGACAGCCATTCAAATCACGTCGGAACGGCACACAATTTTTTTATGGGAGGACTGAGATATACCCCGGTCACCTCCAGACCTTTGGGCGAGCAAAATGCCACACCGATCGATCCCAGAACGCCGAAAACACGCGTTCAGGTGAGTCGGCAGCAAACCTTCAACAGAGATCTCTTAACTTATATGATTTTGACCCCGGAAAATGGAACAAAATGCGGTATGGACGCGATGTTGGGATGGATTACATCCCCTTCAAGTCTTTAGTAGGGCATGGATATCGCATTATCTAACCCTTTTGTGCATAGACTCAGGATTGCAGTGATTCGGCAAGCATCGCTCAAGCTAAAAAAAAAAACTAATGGAATGAGGGAAATCCCTTGCTGCAAAGGAGAGGACAACACCCCATGGAAGATTGGAGGGCTATCAGTCCCATTTAAGGGTACCACAAGGAATGAACATCGATTTGTCCATCCTTGGGCACCCTCAAGCTCACCTCCAGGTGAGTCGGCAAGGCTCATTCAAAGGGGGAAATACAAGAAATGCACTAGAGAGGGAGTTCTTCTTAGGAAGAAGACCCCAGATCACTTAAAAAAAGGGAAAATACTTGGGGGAAAGGGGATCACATGCCCAAACACCGAAATATACACATTAAACAAAATGGCATTCAACACATGCATTAAATGAAAGAAGCATTACATACATCTCATCTATTATATTCTATTTAAAAGGAGAGGAGGCATTAAATGCCACTCTCATCACATGTGGGGAATGGGAGAAGACATTAAACTAAAGAGTTTGATTAGACAAGAGATGGGGAACGAAGGGAGAAGTACAAAGAAAGGACAAAGAAGAAGAAGGAGGGAAAGGGAATGACGATGGCTCCTTCTCTTGGGAGCTCTCTCCTCTCTCTTCCTCACCCTCTTTTCTTGCTTTCTTGGGACACGAACTAGCACCCTTCTCCTTTTCCTCTTCTTCTCTACGTTGCTTGCTGCCACTCCTCTCTTTTTTCCTTGAGGGAACCAGGAACTAGCAGGCCCCTATTCTTGGCCCTCCCTTCTCCTCCTTTTCTTGCTGCCCAAGCCGCAGGAGAGCTAGCACTTCCCCCTCCCAAAAGCTCTCCACACACTGCTCCAGAAGGTTCTTTTTTTTGCTGGAGACGTTTTGTAGTGGGGAGGTGAGGGTTTCTTAAAATGACCCCTGCATGGGGGTGCTTGGGCCATTAGATAATGGGCTAATAGATGGGCCTATCTTGCTCTGTTCTGCTGTGTTTTCTTTTGTGTTTTCTTTTTTTGATGTTCACAAATGCCCCCCACCCAGGGGTGGTGCGAGCAAGGGACGAGCGGAGCGATGCCCGTGGGTGAACTCGTACGCTGTCAACCGAGTCTCAATTTCAATTTGATGTGAGTCAATTTGTCGGCACTGACGGTCGTTAACTTGTTGTCATGCTAACAGTCTTGTGGTTCGCCAATGTATTGATAGCCTTTTAGCTTCGTCTATTGTGCTCATGCTGTTGTATTTAGCTTGAGACGGTTGACGTTGATGCGAGTCGCCAGCCCCTGGGCTCGCTCGCATGATAAGCAGGCTCCACTTTGATAAGTGGGTCAATCGACAGTCTTGTGAGTCATCTAACTTTCCATTTAGTGGCCTTTTGGGTGGGCAGACTCCCTGAGTCGGCAACCCTTCTGTTCAATGGCTTGGCCCTGTAATTCGGTAGTTTTTAGCCTGTTAATGTTGTGACTCGCCAGCCTCGTGAGTTGGTGGCACTGTGAGTCGGTGGGGCTTTGACTCTACCTGAGTTGGTGGGCCCTGCAGGTCAGCAACCATCTTGATTCGACAGTCATCCTCTTTGCTGGCGCTAAGAGTCGACAGCCTCGTGAGTTAATGAAGAAACCGAATAGGCCAATGAAGACCATTGAACTGATAAGTTACTTGAGAGCTTGTGGTCTTCATGAGTCTACAATAGCACTGTGGCTGGCGACTTCTTTGAATTGTTGGGATTTTTGACTCGGTGGGACATCTGTAATGTAGGATTTTTGGAAGCCTCCTTTAGTTGGCGAGAGCCCTAAATCAGTGGCCTCTTTCAATTGGCAAGGCCATGTGAGCTGGTGCCTTCATGGGTCAATCGTCGACCATTGGGTGGGTTATGTTGGCTTATTGTATGAGCCGATGGGGCATGCTGGCTTGATTTGTGAGTTGGTAGCTCCTTCTAGACCCAGTAAGTGACCTTGTTGCTTCTTTTCTTATGAACTGTCTTGCTAACTGGTCATCTTGAATGCACAACAATCTGAGCATGCAGTAACATTGAGTTCTTAGTAGGAGGAGACTAGACAACTTCCATGTCGTTGATAACCAACTGACGCTTTGGAGATCTTGTAGCCCTCATCAATGCCACTTTGCTCATAGCTAGGTCATGTGCCCTTGTCTTCCTCTTTTGACTTTTGTTGTGTCTGGGTATCGATAGATTTCTTCCATAAAACTAGTTCTGTGGTGTAGACCAACTTAGCCATTTGTCGACACCTACTCTATGAGGTGTTTGACAGATTCAATTAAAGTCAACCATGTGTCAGCACCTGCTTCTCTGATTGTCGGCCGATTCTATCAGAAATTTCCTTTGGGAGGCTTGAAATTTGTCAGAATCGACTCCATATATAATGACATTTCACTTCATCACATATGAGATAGAACTCCGACTGGCATGAAGATAAGTTTCTACTGGCAATGGCCTGAGGGCGAGCTTCGGATGGCACTGGCATGAAGGCGAGCTTTGACTGGTATGAAGACGATCCTCGGCGGGCATGGCATGAAGGCGAGCTTCGACTGGCAAGTACCACTTTTGTCAGAATTTCCTTTCTAGAGACTTGAAGCCTGCTTGTCTTTGGCACCTATCTTTAGATCCTTCTTTTTTATTTTCACATTATCTAATTGAGCGCCCTTTCGGTTTTTCACCCAATCCGACCCCCTCTTGCTTTTGCCTACGCACTCTTCGGGTTTTCATGTAGCGGGGTACCCAATTTTGCCATGGCACCCTTTCGGATTTTCGCCATGACCGGTTCTAGCTCTTTTTACCCTTGTCCAGGGGAAACCTAGACAAGTCCAGTGAGGCACCTCTATTTTAAGCCTCTTTTTTTGTTTTTTTTATCTACATAATATATATATATATATATATATTATAAAGAGAGATTCATGAGTGGAATAGGGCTCGATCACCAATCATACCGTGATGTGGTAGATGGTGTGAGGTTATTGCGAAATGATAACCTAGAAAACCTACGTACTAACTTTAACAAGGGTTTTAGAGGTAACATCTGCTAGTCAGCCAAGGAAAGAAGTCAAGACTGGGCTTTATTTGGACTTTCGAAAAGGCAATGGTATCTAAACTTAGAGTTCTAGAGAGGCATAAATGACAAAGACAGCTTGATAAGAAAGTGCCTATCTAGATTTAGGGAAATGTGACAAAAGGAGGTTCACTTGGGGAGCAGAGATAGAACTTCCTCTTCTTACAACAATTTTTCTGACACATTTTTCTTTTTAACCACATTACTGACCCAAGCGCCCTTTCGGATTTTCACCGGAGTCAGCCCCTTCTTGCTTTTGCCTATGTGCCCTTTCGGGTTTTCACGTAGCAGGGTTCCCAATTTTGCCCACGATGCCCTTTCGGGTTTTCACCGTGGCCAGGTTTTTCTTGTCCTTTTTACCCCTACTCGGTAGCGGAACCAGAGTAGATCCGACGGGCATCTCTATTTTTAGCCCTTTCATTCATCATTTTTTTTTGAGACTTTTAACACGGGTGTCAAAGTTGTTGACACCTGCTTCATAATCTGCGAACGCCTCCGTCGGCCAGATTTCATCTTCTGATGATGTGATCATGTTGACACCATCAACTTTAAGACCCACGAATAACTTTGTTGGCCTAGTTTCATATTCTGGAGACGCCAGTTGTGTTGACGCCATCAGCTTTAAGACCTACGAATGACTTCGTTGGTCTGGTTTCATCTTCCGGTGACGTCAGTCGTGCTGATGCCATCAGCTTCAAGACCTACGAGAAACTCTGTCGACCTGGTTTCATCATCAGGGGACGTCGATTATGCTGACGCCATCAGCTTCAAGACCTACGGGAAACTCCGTCGGCCTGGTTTCATCATCTGGGGACGTCGATTATGTTGACGTCGATAGCTTCAAGACCCACGAATGACTTCGTTGGCCTGATTTCATATTCAGGTGACGCCGTTTATGTTGACGCCATCAGCTTCAAGACCTACAGAAAACTTCGTCGGTCTGATTTCATCATCTTGGGACGTCGATTATGCTGACACCATCAGCTTCAAGACCTATGGGAAACTCCATCTGCCTGGTTTCATATTCAGGGGACGTCGATTATGTTGACGCCCTCAGCTTCAAGACCTACGGGAAACTCTGTCGATCTGGTTTCATCATCTGGGGACGTCGATTATGTTGACGCCATCAGCTTCAAAACCCACGAATGACTTCATTGACCTGGTTTCATATTCCGGTGACGCCGTTTATGTTGACGCCATCAGCTTCAAGACCTACGGGAAACTCCGTCGGTCTGGTTTCATCATCTGGGGACGTCGATTATGTTGACGTCGATAGCTTCAAGACCCACGAATGACTTTGTTGGCCTGGTTTCATATTCAGGTGACGCCGTTTATGTTGACGCCATCAGCTTCAAGACCTACGGGAAACTCCATCGGTCTGGTTTCATCATCTGGGGACGTCGATTATGTGACGTCGACAGCTTCAAGACCCACGGATGACTTCCTTGGCCTTGTTTCATATTCAGGTGACGCCGTTTATGTTGACGCCATCAGCTTCAAGACCTACAAAAAACTCCGTCGGTCTGGTTTCATCATCTGGGGACGTCAATTATGTTGACGCCATCAGCTTCAAGACCTACGGGAAACTCCTTCGGCCTGGTTTCATCATCTGGCGACGTCGATTATGTTGACACCATCAGCTTCAAGACCTATGGGAAACTCCATCTGCCTGGTTTCATATTTAGGGGACGTTGATTATGTTGACGCCATCAGCTTCAAGACCTACGAGAAACTCTGTCGGTCTGGTTTCATCATCTGGGGACGTTGATTATGTTGACGCCATCAGCTTCAAGACCCACGAATGACTTCGTTGGCCTGTTTCATATTTAGGTGACATCGTTTATGTTGACTCCATCAGCTTCAAGACCTACGGGAAACTCCATCGTCTGGTTTCATCATCTGGGGACATCGATTATGTTGACGTCGATAGCTTCAAGACCCACAAATGACTTTGTTGGCCTGGTTTCATATTCAGGTGACGCCGTTTATGTTGACTCCATCAGCTTCAAGACCTACGGGAACTCTGTCGGTCTGGTTTCATCATCTGGGGACGTCGATTATGTTGATGTCGATAGCTTCAAGACCCACAAATGACATCGTTGGACTAGTTTCATATTCAGGTGACGCTGTTTATGTTAACGCCATTAGCTTCAAGACCTACGGGAAACTCCGTCGGTCTGGTTTCATCATCTGGGGACGTCGATTATGTTGACGTCGACAGCTTTAAGACCCACGAATGACTTCGTTGGCCTGGTTTCATATTTAGGTGACGCCGTTGTGTTGACGCCATCAGCTTCAAGACCCACGAACAACTTCATTGGTCTAGTTTCATCATCTAGGGACGTCGATTATGTTGACACCATCAGCTTCAAGACCTACGGAAACTCCGTCGGCCTAGTTTCATCTCTTGGTGTTGGAATTGATGACCTACAACAAATTGGGGTGGCCAACAATCAGGGGCAATCTATTTAGAGGTGTAAGATTAGAAACCTTTTCTTTTTAATGGTTGGTAAATGCCAATTTGAAAAATGAGTTTGAACTCATGAAGGCATGGAAGCCCGATTTGAAATGTGAGTACGTGAAAGTCCGATTTGAAATCATGAGGCGTGGAAGCCCGATTTTGAAAGATGTGGGCACAAAGGCCCAGTTTGAAATCATGGGGGCAGAGGAGCCCAATTTGAAAGATGTGAGGACGTGAAAGTCCGATTTGAAATCATGAGGGCGTGGAAGCCCGTTTTTGAAAGATGTTGGCACAAAGGCCCAATTTGAAATCATGGGGGCAGAGAAGCCCGATTTAAAATTGTGGGGACATAAAAGTCTGATTTGAAATCATGGGGGCGTGGAAGCCCGATTTTGAAAGATGCGGGCACAAAGGCCCAGTTTGAAATCATGGGGGTAGAGAAGCCCGATTTGAAATTGTGAGGACGTGAAAGTCTAATTTTGAAATCATGAGGGTGAAGCAGCCTGATTTTGAAATACGTGGGTCCGAAGACCCAGTTTTGAAATATGTGAGGACGTGAAAGTCCGATTTGAGATCATAAAGGCGTAGAAGCCCAATGTTGAAATATGTGGCACAAAGGCCCAAATTGAAAATATGAAGTCGTGGAAACCTAATTTTGAATTTGGGAGGACACGAATGTTCAATTTGAAAGCACGAGTTGGAATTTTGAAACATGGGCTTCAACACGTGGCTGACAAATATGAATTTTAAGATATGATTGGCAAATTGTCAATTTTGAAATATGACTTTTGAAACATGATTGACAAATTACCACTTTTGAAATATGACTTTTAAATATGATTGGCAAATTGCCACTTCTTTTTGAAACATGATTGGCAAGACGCCATTTTTGAAGTATGAGTTCTTTTAAAATTATGAATGGCCAGTTTGTCGATTTTCAAAGTATGATTTTTTTTAAAAAAATATGATTAGTGAGTCGCCACTTTTGAAACATGAGTTCTCTTAAAATCATGAATGACAACTTGCCGATTTTCAAAATATGAGTTTTTGAAACATGATTGGCGAGACGCCACTTTTGAAATATGATTTTTTTTGAAATTATGAGTGGCGAGCTTGCCAATTTAAAATATGACTTTTGAAAACATGGTTGGCGAGTCGCCACATTTTTTTTGAAATATGAGTTCTTTTTAAAATTATGAGCAGGAAGGTTATCAATTTTAAAACATGAGTTTTGAAAACATGACCGGTGTATTGCCACTTTTCAAAATATGAGTCTTTTGAAATCATGAAGGACAAGCTTGTCGGTTTTAAAATATGAGTTTTTTTTTTAAAACATGATTGACGAGACGCCACTTTTGAAATATGAATTCTTTTAAAATCATAAATGACAAGCTTGCCAATTTTAAAATATGGGTTTTGAAACATGATTGACAATTTGCCATTTTTTTGAAATGTAGATGATGCTTGCATAAGGATAAATCCTTCAAAATTTTATTAAAGATCCGGAAAATGAATGTGCACTCAAAATACGGTAAGAAAACCCATGTGTGAATTTGGACATAAGCGGTGAAAGCCCGGTGCGATATGATCATGCGGGCTCATATCATCGCCCTCCAGAAAACATGCAATTTTGTTGAGGTATTATTTGTCTTAGAACCATAGTCCGACTAGCGGTATGGTTGGCCTATTTTATTTTGCTGCTCGTCATTGACGATAATACCTTAGGTGGCCCTAAAAGAGCCAATTGAGACCGCCTTGATGATCGGGTCTCATGCTGGGTGTCGGTGTGACTACCTCAGCAAGATGCTTCTATATTCCTTTTTTTGTCATTTTTTTACTCATTTTTTGTAACTATTTTTTGTCATTCTTTCTTTCTCTCTTTTTTTGAATGAACATTTACATCCACGGACGTTACATATGTGATCAACACGTCTCTAGAGTAACTCATTTTATTCATTTATTCATTTGATATTTGTCAATTAATGCCAATTGTGTTCTCTTGATTTCATTTAAAACATGTTAGTTGTAGTTATGCTGGTGAGTCGGCAACTGTTGAGTCGGCCAGGCTGCTGAGTCGGCAGACTGCTAACTCAAATGAGTTGGCAGAACCTTGCTGCACATGAGTCGGCAGGCTGCTAGTCGGCCAGGCTGCTGAGTCGGTAGACTGCTGAGTCGTCAGGGTCCTGCTGAACTGGTGAGTCGGCAGACTGCTGAGTCGGCAGGGTCCTGCTGAACTAGTGAGTCGGCAGACTGCTGAGTCGGCAGACTGCTAACTCAAATGAGTTGGCAGAACCTTGCTGCAACATGAGTCGACAGGCTGCTGAGTCGGCCAGGCTGGTGAGTCGGCAGACTGCTGAGTTGGCAGGGTTCTGCTGAACTGGTGAGTCGGCAGACTGCTGAGTCGGCAGCCTACTGAGTCGGCAGGGTCCTGCTGAACTGGTGAGTCGGCCAGGCTGCTGAGTCGGCAGACTGCTAACTCAAATGAGTTGGCAGGACTTACTGCAACATGAGTCGATAGGCTGCTGAGTCGGTCAGGCTACTGCAGTGCTGCCGAATCACTTAGCCAATGATTTTTGAAGTCTTTAATCTTATAAAGTCTTTTGGTCTCATAAGGATGCGCGAGAAAATTCGGTAGCACCTCCCCTTACTCATGGCGAAAGAGGAGGGCATAGTACTCGTCCACCATGATGGAGACGGCACCAAAATGAGGTGTTAGCCGTATGTAGCGTCACCCGAACAACACATGGTACCAATTCCCGAGGCTTGCCTACGAGGGAACTGATGAGTACCGAGACCGAAAACAAGTGATCTCATAAATCAGGCTTGCCGACTCATCATATACGAGGCCTGCCGACTCACTGATTCAAATCTCTTCACTGATTCAGTGAGTCAGGAGCCAGCTGAGTCCTTGCCGACTCACCCGCCAGAAACACAAAATGGTTTAAACTTCATGGGGAAAATTTGGCAGCACCTCCCCCAGACTCATGAGATGCGGGGGAGGTTGCGGTATCCATCCACCATAATGTAGATGGTACCAAGACAGAATGTTGGCCGTGTACGACGCTACCCAAATGGCACACGGTACCGATTCCCGAGATGTAGCTACGAGGGAACCGATGAATACTTAGACCAAAAATAGTCCGGTGGACAATCCGATGATGTTTGAGTCTAGGAACACGGGCATAGATATCATATCATCTAACCAAGGCCTCATAGAGTCTCATTTCTACGTGAGTCGGCAAGAACTGCTCTGCATGCATGAGTCGGTAGCAAGCAGTTCTACCTAGGTGAGTCGACAGCCCTCATTTGCAAAAGAACGGCATCCAAATCACAGCGGAACGTCGTGAAACTTTGAGGGGAGGGACTGAGGTGTATATTGATCCATTTAAATCCTTCTCACAGGAGAAAAGCCATGCCAACCGGTCTCAAACTACTGAAAACACGCGTTCTGCCTGGTGAGTCAGCACCAGGCAGAACTGAGTCGGCAACGTCTATTTGTAAAGGGACGGCCTACTGAAATCACACCAGAACGGCACGGAATTTTATGGAGGGGACTGAGGTATGTCCCGGCCAATTCCAAACTCTTGCATGGGCGAAATGCCGTGTCGATCGGTCTCAGATCGTGAAAAACATGCGTGCTGCCCATGAGTCGGCAGCCAGACAGAACTATCTATTTGCAATGAGACGGCCATTCAAATCATGTCGGAACGACATGAAATGTTTTATGGGAGGACTGAGATATACCCCGGTCACCTCCAGACCTTCGGGCGAGCAAAATGCCACACCGATCGATCCCAGAATGCCGAAAACACGCGTTCAGGTGAGTCGGCAGCAAACCTTCAACAGAGATCTCTTAACTTATATGATTTTGAACCCGAAAATGGGAAAAAACGCGGTATGGACGCGATGTTGGGATGGATTACATCCCCTTCAATTCTTTAGTAGGGCATGGATATCGCATTATCTAACCCTTTTGTGCATAGACTCGGGATTGCAGTGATTCGGCAAGCATCGCTCAAGCTAAAAAAAACTAATGGAATGAGGGAAATCCCTTGCTGCAAAGGAGAGGACAACACCCCCATGGGAAGATTAGAGGGCTATCAGTCCCATTTAAGGGTACCACAAGGAATGGACATCAATTTGTCCATCCTTGGGCACCCTCAAGCTCACCTCCAGGTGAGTCGGCAAGGCTCATTCAAAGGGGAAATACAAGAAATGCAGCAGAGAGGAGTTCTTCTTAGGAAGAAGACCCCAGATCACTTAAAAAAAGGGAAAAGACTTGGGGGAAGGGGATCACATGCCCAAAACCGAAATATACACATTAAACAAAATGGCATTCAACACATGCCTTAAATGAAAGAAGCATTACATACATCTCATCTATTATTCTATTTAAAGGAGAGGAGACATTAAATGCCACTCTCATCACATGTGGGGAATGGGAGAAGACATTAAAATAAAAGAGAGCTTGATTAGACAAGAGATGGAGAAGGGAAGGAGAAGTACAAAGAAAGGACAAAGAAGAAGAAGGAGGGAAAGGGGAATGGCGATGGCTCCTTCTCTTGGGAGCTCTCTCCTCTCTCTTCCTCACCCTCTTTTCTTGCTTCTTGAGACACAACGAACTAGTAACCCTTCTCCTTTTCCTCTTCTTCTCTACGTTGCTTGCTGCCACTCCTCTCTTTTTGCCTTGAGGGAACCAGGAACCAGCATGCCCCTCCTGTTCTTGGCCCTCCCTTCTCCTCCTTTTCTTGCTGCCCAAGCCGCAGGAGAGCTAGCACTTCCCCCTCCCCAAAAGCTCTCCACACACTGCTCCAGAAGGTTCTCTTTTTTGCAGGAGACTTTTTGTAGTGGGGAGGTGAGGGGTTTCTTAAAATGACCCCTTGCATGGGGGTGCTTGGGCCATTAGATAATGGGCCAATAGATGGACCTATCTTGCTCTGTTCTGCTGTGTTTTCTTTTTTGTTTTCTTTTTTTGATGTTCACAGAGTTTTCTGAGATAATATATGAGAAGAAGTAAAATATGTAATAACCTAACTCTCAGACACAAAGCTATTTCTCTCAAAACAAAGATTTTGCATAAACAACTAGAATGATCTGGAAGACTAGTGCAGGAGGGTTTTTTTTTAGGTTGGAGAGACTTGATGACCAGACTGTCCCCATAATAAATAATTCATTCATTATATAATAATTTTGATGATAACAAAATAGTACTAATGGATTACTTGAGCCTTGAGAACAGGAAATAAAAGAAAAATGAAAGTTCAAGACAATCAGGTAAATCTCATCTCATTCTGTCCAAGTCTTTGTATCGACTTCTTTGATAAGCAGAACGATTCCCTCTCTGACTGGAAAATTCAAAACAAATCGATACCGTAACGATTTCTTTAAGACATCGCAACGATTTCTTTAGAACCCGTACGACTCTAGCCGTAACGATTCTTTAAGACATCGCAACGATTTCTTTAGAACCCGTAACGACTCTCTAGCCGTAACGATTTCTTTAAGACATCGCAACGATTTCTTTAGAACCCGTAACGACTCTCTAGCCGCAACGATTTCTTTAAGACTTCGCAACGATTTCTTTAGAACCCGTACGACTTGGTAGCCGTAACGATTTCTTTAGTTCTCGTAACGATTTCTTTGAAACTCGTAACGACTTGGTAGCCGTAACGATTTCTTTAATTCTCGTAACGATTTCTTTGAAACTCGTAACGACTTGGTAGCCGTAACGATTTCTTTAGTTCTCGTAACGATTTCTTTGAAACTCGTAACGACTTGGTAGCCGTAACGATTTCTTTAGTTCTCGTAACGATTTCTTTGAAACTTGTAACGACTTGGTAGCCGTAACGATTTCTTTAGTTCTCGTAACGATTTCTTTGAAACTCGTAACGACTTGGTAGCCGTAACGATTTCTTTAGTTCTCGTAACGATTTCTTTGAAACTCGTAACGACTTGTAGCCGTAACGATTTCTTTAGTTCTCGTAACGATTCTTTAGTTCTCGTAACGATTTCTTTAGTTCTCGTAACGATTCTTTGGAACTCGCAACGACTTGCTTGTTGTAACGACTTCATAAGTTTTCAGAACGATTTCTGTAGAACTCGCATCGACTCGCTGATTGTAACGACTTCATAGTTATCATAACGATTTCTTTACAGTTCATAATGACTTGATAGTCATAACGATTTCTTTATAAGTTCATAACGACTTGCTATAACTCATAACGACTTCATCATTATAAATGCTCTGTCATAACGATTTGTCTGTTATCGCATAACGACTTCATAAGTCATAAGGCATCGGGATTGTTTATATATCGAATTTTCTTTTCTATCAGTATAATGCTTTTTAATAGCGTTGAAAAGTCAAAGTCACATATTATCTGTTGACTGCTACGCATTAAATGCTCTCTGATCATATCTCCCATGCATGCAGACATATCTTCTACTTTTATGCTACTCTGTCTACGTCCTTTTTTTAGACAGAAAGGAGCTTTGCTATATATTGCAATATCTGTTCTATCTGCAACTAACAATCGACGACAGTCATAGCTGTCCACTATTTATTGTTGATATGCTCGCAGATATCTGACAAGACTCATCTGTACAACATTGGACATACAAGATACAAGACATCAAGTTATCTCTTTGGCGTGTACTAGAAGGTAAAAGACTAAAGATAAGAAGCTTCGTTGCAGACCAGTCTAACGTACACCTGGATAAGAGACAACAGACACTTCAACGTTTAGATTTCAAATTGAAGCTATAAATTCAAAGACAGAAGGATGACTGGACATATTGATCAATATTCAACCTCTCAATCCTTCTGAAGAAAGTCTAGAGCCAAGAATTGTCATTCCTCTTTCCTGTAGCTCTTTGCTCTCAACTAGCTTGTGAAAATCCTGTGAGAGCTTGTATAGTTCTGAGAGCGATTCCTGCTTAACATCTTCTTGCTCTCAGTTCTAGTTGCTTCAGATCTTTGCTTATCAAAAGCTTGATCTAGGGGCTTGAAAGTCTTTCATTATTCCTTGTGTGGTTCCCTTCGGTTGTGAAGGAAGACCTGGTGGTATCCAGGGTGTGGTTCCCTTCGGTTGTGAAGGAAGACCTGGTAGTATCCAGGGTGTTGTCCCCTTCGAGTTGAAGGAAGACCAGCTGAGCTGGGTGTTGTAGTTTCATTGAGGGGAATTGTTCCCTTGGTAGTGAAATCCTGAGGCATTGCTCAGGGACTGGACGTAGGTCTCCTGTGGAGAGGAGTTCCGAACCAGGATAAAAATCCTTGTGTCTTGTGGATGTGCTTTGTGTGATTGCTATCTTATTTCTTCTAACTCTAACTTCTGTTTAAGTTGCTGTGTAATCTTTTTAGTAACAGGTTTTAATCAGAGACCAATTTTTGATAACCCATTCACCCCCCCTCTGGGCTAGCTAGCTGGGCAACAAGTGGTATCAGAGCAAGTCTCTTCGACAAAGAAGAAGATCCAACGATCTGAAGAGTAAAGATCAATGGCAGCCCAAAGCAACTTCGAAGGTCAGTCAGTCAACAGGCCTCCCTTGTTCGATGGAGAAGATTATACCTATTGGAAGACAAGAATGGAGTACTTTCTACAAGGCCACGATTACACAATATGGTCCATTGTAGAAGAAGGTGATCTCTAGTCACAAATGCAAAGGCTCAGTGGACAGATGACGACAGAAGAGGAATATCCCTAAACTGCAATGCCAAGAGCATTCTTTGCTGTGCCCTCAGCAAGAAAGATTCAACAGAGTTTCAGCCTGCAAATCCGCAATGGAGATGTGGGAAAAGCTCAGAATTACATATGAAGGGACAGACAAGGTAAAGGAGACAAGAATCGATATTCTTGTGGCTCAATATGAAAGATTCCAGATGCAGTCAAGTGAATCAATAACTCAGATGTTCAAGATTCACAGATATTACAAATGATTAGCTGGTTTGGGAAAAGTTTATAATGTACCAGATATGGTTAGAAAAGTCCTCAGATCTCTACCATCTTCATGGACTCCAAAGGTAACAGCCATTGAGAAGCCAATAATTTAAATTAATGTCATTGGAAAAGCTAATAGGATCTCTCATGGCTCACGAGATAAACATGGAGAGATTAGGAGAATCCTCCAGCAGAAGAAAACAATCAAATGCTCTCAAAGTAAGTGAAGACAACTCAGAAGAATCTTTGGATAATAGTGAAAGTAGTAAAGACAGTGATGATGAAGAAGCCATGCTGTCTAGACGACTTCAAAGGATTCTAGCAAAGAAGAAGAAGTATCAGTCTGGAAGAAGATTTTTCAAGAAAAATAAAGACTTCAGAAAAACAGAAGCAAAGGATCAGAAGAAAGGAGAAGTGATCTGCTATGAATGCAAGAAGCCTGGACACATCAAGGCAGACTGTCCAACGCTTAAGAAAAATGATCACAAAAAGAAGGACAACCTCAGAAGATTCAAGAAGTACAAAAAGAAGGCAATGGCAGCTGCTTGGGAGAACAGCAGTGACTCAGACAGTGAGTCAAGCTCGAGCAGTGAAGGTGAAGAAGCCAACTTGGCTCTCATGGCCAACACCGAAGACAAGGTAACTTCTGACTCTTCTTTTGATTCATGCAATGATTCAGATTCTGATAATTTAGAAAATGCTTTTAATGAACTTTATGAAAAATATAAAGAAGTATGCAAATTACTTAAACTAGTAAGAAAAATATAATCTGTTTAGAAAATACAAACTCAGACCTAAGAACAGAAAATGAAGAACTTGAAAAACAAATTACTGAACATAAAAGAAGGAATGATTATTATGTGAAGATTTAAAAGAGAAAAATAAGAAAATAAATCATTTAGAAAAACAAGAGACTTAGGTGAACTTAAAATAGAAATAGAAAGACTAAATAAAGAAAATGATAATCTATCAAGTACACTAAAAAATTTACCAATGGTAAAAACTCTTAATATTAAAGGTGCTAGGAGATCGGGTAAAAAGAAAAATGGATTAGGATATACACCCCCAGACAATGAAGAAACCATAATATACCCTAACACATATCCAACCAAAATTTGTACTCGAACAAGATATAGCATACAAAGCTGATTTCAATATATAGAAAAAGTGACTAAGTTATCCTGCTGCAGTCACTGCAATAAGTTAGGACATATTAAAATTACATGCCTACAAGACATAAAAAATGGATATTAAAAGGTAAAATTGATGATACTAACCAATCAGGACCCAAAAGAATTTGGGTACCTAAAGCTTGATGTTCTCATTTCAGGTTAACCCTCGAGCATCCAAATGGTATTTGGATAGTGGTGCTCAAGGCATATGTCAGGCAACAAGAAGATATTTGTTGATCTCCAAGCTGAAGAAGGTACAGTCACCTATGGAGATAATGGAAAAGGCACTGTGATAGGAAGTGGGTCTGTGAACATCAAAGGAAAATCAGTTTTGAAGATGTAATGCTGGTCAAAGGATTAAAGCACAATCTCATCAGCATCAGTCAGTTGTGTGACAAAGGCCATCATTTCAGTTCCAAGAATCAAAGTGCAGTATATTAAAGGATGGTGCAGTCATTTTGAAGCCTTCAGAGAAAGAAACTTGTATGTTCTCTATCTCGAGAACTCAAGAATCAAGATGTGTGTTTGGCAGCCAGCAAAGATCAATCAACAGAGCTGTGGCACAGAAGATTGGTCACTGCAGCTTAGACGGTTTGAATAAGCTCAGAAAGAAAAGCTAGTGGAAGGACTGCCAAAGGTCAATTCTAGATGGATAGCATCTGCAAACCTTGTGCAAGAGGAAAGCACACCAAAAGCTCCTTCAAATCAAAGACTGTAGTAACCACCTCAAAGCCTTAGAATTACTTCATATGGATCTATTTGGGCCAATGAGGACCACCAGTCTAGCAAAGAATTTCGGATTTGTAATAGTTGATGATTATTCAAGATTCACTTGGGTATCCTTTCTAGAGCACAAAGATGACACATTTGAAAATTTTGTCAGCTTCAGTAAGAAAGTTCAAAAAGATCAGAAGTTCACAATTGTCTCTATCAGATCAGATCATGGTGGTGAGTTTCAGAATGAAAAGTTCACAAAGTTCTGTGATGATCAAGGAATTGAGCACAATTTCTCAGCCCCAAGGACACCTCAACAGAATGGAATTGCTGAGAGGAAAAACAGACTCTTTTGGATATGGCTAGAACCATGTTATCAGAATATGATTTGCCAAGATACTTCTGGGCTGAAGCCATCAACACTGCATGTTATATCATTAATAGAGTAATGATCAGGCCGATTCTGAAGAAGACTGCTTATGAACTCTACAAAGGAAAGAAGCCAAGATCAGCCATTCAGGATTTTTGGATGTCCTTGCTTCATCCACAAATGGAAAAAGGGACATTGGTAAGTTGGATGCCAAATCAGATGAAGACATCTTTATGGGGTACACTTCTAAACCCAAAGGTTATAGAGTCTTCAATAAACGTTCATTGTTAATTGAACAGTATATGCATGTTATTTTTGATGAATCTAACCCTTCCTTGAAAAAGGAAGAAATTAGTGACATTGATGATGCAGATGACTTGTCCGAAAATTAAAGAATACCTCAATTAAGGACAAGGAAGATCCACCGTTGGAAGAACTGCAGCAAACTGAAATCCAACATGAAGATCTTCCAAAAGAATGGAGACATCAAAAAGATCACCCTCCTGAAAACATTATTGGTGATCCATCCGTAGGGGTAAGAACAAGAGGTAATGTAATTCCATGTGATTATTTAGCCTTTGTTTCTCAATAGAGCCTAAGACAGTCAATGAAGCTTTATCTGATGAATCTTGGATATTAGCCATGCAAGATGAACTAAATCAGTTCAAGAGAAATCAAGTATGGTCACTTGTTCCTAGACCATCCAATCATTCAGTTATTGGCACCAAGTGGGTGTTCAGAAATAAACTGGATGAGTCTGGAATAATCTTAAGGAACAAGCCAGATTGGTGGCTCAAGGCTACTCCCAAGAGGAAGGCATAGATTTCGATGAACTTATGCACCTGTAGCTAGACTTGAGGCTATTAGGATTTTACTTGCTTATGCATCTGCATTTGATTTAAAATTATTTCAAATAGATGTCAAATCAGCCTTTTTAAATGGTTTTATCAAGGAGAAGTTTATGTTGAACAACCTCCAGGTTTTGATGACACCGAATTTCCAAATCATGTATTTAAACTACATAAGGCTTTATATGGTTTAAAGCAAGCACCTAGAGCCTGGTATGAAAGGCTCAGTACTTTCTTATTAGATCATGGTTTCACTAGAGGTAAAGTAGATAGTACATTATTTATAAAATCTAAGGTTAAACATATACTTATTGTACAAATATATGTAGATGATATTATTTTTGATCTACTGATGAATCTCTTTGCAAGTACTTTGAAAAGCTAATGCAGGGAGAATTCGAAATGAGCTTGATGGGGGAGCTAAGCTACTTCCTTGGATTGCAAATCAAGCAAGGGAAGGATGGCACTCATATCTGTCAAGCCAAGTACACCAAAGAGCTGTTAAAGAAATTTGGATTTGAAGATGCAAAGCCATTATCACCCCAATGAGCACATCAACCAGAATGGACAGTGATCAAAAAGTAAAAAGGTAGATCAAAAGAATTATCGAGGTATGATAGGATCATTACTTTACTTAACTGCAAGTAGACCAGACATTTTGTTCAGTGTATGCATGTGTGCTAGATATCAGGCGGACCCTAGAGAGTCTCATTTAATTTCAGTAAAAAGGATATTTAGATATCTGGCTAGAACTCATGATTTAGGTCTCTGGTATCCTAGATCCTGTGAAATAGAATTAGTAGGATATTCAGATGCTGATTATGCTGGATGCAAAGTAGATAGAAAAAGCACCAGTGGGTGTTGTCAATTTCTTGTAGGATGTTTAATATCATGGTCATCCAAGAAACAAAATTCAGTAGCTTTATCAACAGCTGAGGCAAAATATGTTGCTGCTGGAAGTTGCTGTACACAACTTCTTTGGATAAAGCAACAACTTGAGGATTTCGGCATTCATATCAAGCAAATTCCGCTATTGTGTGATAACACAAGTGCCATCAATCTCACCAAGAATCCAGTACAACACTCAAGGACTAAACACATGAGGTAAGATATCATTTCATTCGAGACCATGTAGCTAGTGGTAATTTAGAAATTTCTTTTATAGATACAATTGGTCAATTGGCAGATATCTTTACAAAAGCCCTACCTGAAGAGAGATTTACATCTCTTAGAAGGGAATTAGGGATGTGCAATTTGTGAAAAGATCTCTGTAATTCTATTGGCATATAAATTTTTTTTGGAATAAATGAAATATTTCCCTCTTTAAAGATAGGCAAAACTCAGTTATCTACATTAACTTTGACCACTATTGTGTTGAAAGCGGTTTGACTCGTCAAACCTTTTTGTCGCCTTCTGCTATTACCGCTTTTTGGCGCTTCGCCTTTCGAGAATTAATTTTAATCAGTCAAATCATTCCGGGAACGACTCGTCTTCTACCTTTACCCTTTTTATCCTCTATCTGGTCACCCAAAGCCGATGCCCTAACGATTTTGGGATCGACTCTCTGCAACTTTCGAAGCCTTCTTCTCTTCCCGCGAAGAATCCCTTCGAGAGCTTCCATCCTTTCCATCATCTTCCTCCTCCAGAAATCTTTCTCCTCTCTACCCATGCCGCTCCGATGATCTCCGAAGTGTTGGGGCTACAGTGCTGAGTTTCTGTCCCCAAGGAGCAAGAAAGATTTACCTTTGTGAAGACGAAGATCTGTGGAAATAAGGCCGTGGATGTTCAGAATCTTGAGAAAAGTGGAATGAGCAGTCTAGTTGAAGCTTTGAGACGGATGCAATGGTTGGATGTGGTTACCTTCACCGAGGTAAGCTATCCGGACTTGGTGAAAGCTTTCTTCATCTGTTTGAAATCAGAAGCAGATGGGTCCCTTGTCTCCTCTGTCAAGGGTATCCAAATCAGAATAGACCGTGAGTTACTAAGTACCTTGTTTGGAGTGAAAACATCAGGTTTTAGTGGTATGGACTCAGTAAATGATGAAGCTAAGGGTCTTGGCATTATTGGTCCAGGGTTTAAGCTGAAGGATGGAAAATTGGATATAAATCAGATGTCAGCTTTCAATCGGTTGCTCCACTTTATTGTCTGCCAAATCATAGTTCCTCGAAGTGCTACCTTTTCTTCTTGCACTAGGGCAGACTCAGACTTGATGTTCTGGGTAATCCAGAACAAGGAGATAAATCTGGCCGCAGTAATAATTGAGAGAATGAAATTTGCCAGTGCTCAGATCTGGGAAACCAAGAGCAAGTTAAATGTTTCCTTACCCTATGCTCATCTACTCACCAAAATTTTCAAGCATTTCGGAGTAGATGTATCTGGAGCAGTAGTAGAGAAGATGGGCCAGTCTATAAGGTCCAGAAACCTGAAGAAGAGTGGTTTTTCAACAAGATGGAGTTTGGTCAAGACTTCTGTGGCTGAAGGAGAAGCGATCATTGGAGATTTCCCAGAATTCAAGAGTAAGCAGCAGCAGCAGAGCAGCAGCAGCAAGCAAGCAGCAGCAGAGCAAGCAAGAAGCAGCAGCAAGCAGCAGCAGCAGAGAGCAAGCAGCAGCAGCAGAGCAAGCAGCAGCAGCAGAGCAAGCAGCAGCAGCAGAAGCAAGCAACAGTAACCGTTGTGGCAAGCCAGGCAGAAGTTTCAGAATCACCTGCTGTGGAGATTATCTCTCATTCTCCAGAAGTTCAGTTGGAAGTTAGTGCAGCTGGTGTGGCAGACTCTTTGCCCACCACCTTAGTCGCCTCTATTTTAAGAGAAGTTTTGGATTCAATTCCCTCCACCTCAGCTCCTTCTAAAGAAGGTGGACGTGTTGAAGAAGAAGTTATGGCACCAGGCCATACAGAAATTCAGTCTGAACCAATTGCAAATGTTAAGATCCAAGCAGGTTCTCAACGAGATGTGGTCATGGAAGAAGCTCCTAGCCAAGGGGAGCAAAGTATCCTTGAACCTGAAGTGTCTGAATCCGTGGCAGAAGGCCACTTGGAACAAATTGTTTTGGAGGATGCTTCTGCCCAGGGGGAGCAAGAAAGTGTTGAACTCCCTGCTCCTATTCAGGGGGAGCAAGTGGGCTTTGAGGAAATTCCACCTCCTGTCAGTGTTCCTGTTAGTGAAGGCCCAAGTGCAAGCAATATCAATCTTGAGGAGCCTGTCATTCAGCAAGGAAGCAAAAGAGAGTGGCTCACAAAGGCCAAGAAAGAGTCTCAGAAAAGTAAATCTGAAGCCTATTATGGCATTGCTGAAAGCTCAAGGGGAAGTCTTTCTCTCAGTTCAGACAAGTGTTCAGGGCATTATTGCTATCATCAAGCTTCAACCTCCTCTGACCTATCCTCAATTCGAAATGCAATGAGGTGGTTCAATAAAGAAATGTCTGATATGAAGCAATTGCTGGCTAATCTTTCAAGGTCTAGTGGTGTCCCTCCTACACCCACTCAGAGCAGTCCAGCTGAAGTTCCTAGGCCACCAGGGCCTCCAGCAGAAGTCTGTCGGCCAACAGGGCCATCAGTTCAAGCATCAGGGCCACCAGGGCCATCAGGGCAAGCTTCAAGGTCATCAGGACCCTCTTCAGTTGTCAGAGAAGTCAAAGGGAAAGAGCCCATGGCAGCTACTTCAGCCCCTGACACTTCAATTCTTGCAACTCCAATTTTGTCCTCACCTACCTCTCCTCTCACCGCCCCTCCTGCTCCACCAACTATAAAACACCCAGTACCTCGCACCCAACCATCATCCTCTATCATCTCATCTCAACCCACCTTCTCTCCCACTCCTTCTCACACCTCAGCCCCATCATCTTTCTCACCCTCTCCACCTCAAACTCAAACCACTCCAATTCAACCTCTTCATCCTTTAATCCCAACACCTCTTCTATCCTCCTATTCCTCCTTCTTATGTCTATTTCTTTCCGGAAAAACCTCTACTTCTTGGTGTTTTTGACACCAATATTCTAGATGACTTTGAGAGAAACATACTTATTTCAATTCTCTCCACCTCCACTCACATTCACAGACTGATCCTCCCAGTCCTGCCAAGAAAAAGAGGAAAACTTCCTCATCTGCTCGCACCCTCTCTGTACCTTTATTTCCTCCCCTTTGGTACTCTCTTACCCTCGAGCCTCCAAGAAGACAAATCTATAAAGAATACCTTCAGAAGTGCATTCTCTCCACCATATATGGCATTCCCTTCCTTAACCTATCCGAACACCTAAACATTACTCTTCCTCTTACCCAGTTGACCCACCTCCAGAAATCCAAAATCCTTGAGGGCACTGAGTTCAAGACTGAAGAACAGTGGGCGAATGTCAAGGGCACTAAGGCGCAGTATGCAAAGTTTTTGACTGCCAGGGCAGAATCTCTCACCCACAGACCTCATCCACTCACTCTTTCTGAGTGGTTTGTCATTCAGCATAAAACGCTTGGGGATCCTTCATTCTGAAAGAGATTCGGATTGCCAAGAACTTCCAGCTTTACAGTGATTTCTGCTACTTGAACAAGCTGCCTGAAGTTCAGTTTAGCCAGTTCAATTCCACCATTGTCTCGCTAAGAACAGAGCACCCTGTGAACCTTCCACTCAAGATAGAATTTGCATCCTTCCAGGTGGATACTCCAGTTCTTCTGCCAAAGTTGCATTCCTTAGTATTTGATTCAGATGCAGGTTCTCATGCACTAGATATGTTTGCAAGGCAGATGGGCCGGCTGTCAGCCAAGCAGGGCAGATTACCCTCCTTCTTGCGGTTCATCTTCAGAGAATACCACTCTGGCCGCATTTCTGCTCAAACTTTGGCTCCACTCATGTCTGAGTGTGAGAGGCTTTCTCCCTCAGAATGGGAAAATATACATTGCCCCCCGTCTTCAATTGGAATCAATTAATAGTGATCTAGCCCGTCAGTGCAAGCCACTTCTTTCAGTAGAAGTTTTCTTGGATCTCAACTCCATAACTCCAATCCAGGAGATCTATGTTCAGTGGGCAGCTAGATACACTGCTTTTTATGCTCTGAAGCAGGACCTCCTTGATAAGCAGATCTTCTATCCCATCTCTCTGGATAGATTTCTCCATAGAGCTAGTTTTGGGAAAAGTACCTTTTACCGATTCATCCTTGACCCCGCTCAGTATGGGACATTCCTGGAGCAGCAGCATCAACTCTACATTCAGCGGACCACCCCATCCATGGGTCCCAATTTCTCAGTTGCTTCTGGGGTTTTCCAACAGACGTTTGAAGAACTTGAGATCAAGGCATGGCTGTCATCTCACAGCATGCCTCCTTGTTATCTCCTTTGTACTACCTTTCTCATACTTAATTCAATGGTCTCTCTCTTCTTTGTCTCACAGCTCATCTTTTTGCTTATTGACAAAATGGGGGAGAAAACTAAGTCATTCTGAAAAACATGGTTATTTTTTGTATAATGTTTAGTATATTTTGTCATCATCAAAAGGGGAGATTGATGACCAACTGTCCCTATAATAAATAATTCATTCATTTATATAATAATTTTGATGATTAAAAAATAGTACTAATGGATTACTTGAGCCTTGAGAACAGAAATAAAAAAAAATGAAAGTTCAAGACAATCAGGTAAATCTCATCTCATTCTGTCCAAGTCTTTGTATCGACTTCTTTGATAAGCAGAACGATTTCCTCTCTGACCGGAAAATTCAAACAAATCGATACCGTAACGATTTCTTTAGACATCGCAACGATTTCTTTAGAACCCGTAACGACTCTCTAGCCGTAACGATTTCTTTAAGACCGCAACGATTTCTTTAGAACCCGTAACGATCTCTAGCCGCAACGATTTCTTTAAGACTTCGCAACGATTTCTTTAGAACCCGTAACGACTTGGTAGCCGTAACGATTTCTTAGTTCTCGTAACGATTTCTTTGAAACTCGTAACGACTTGGTAGCCGTAACGATTTCTTTAGTTCTCGTAACGATTTCTTTGAACTCGTAACGACTTGGTAGCCGTAACGATTTCTTAGTTCTCGTAACGATTCTTTTAGTTTTTTCTCGTAACGATTTCTTTGAAACTCGTAACGGCTTGGTAGCCGTAACGATTTCTTTAGTTCTCGTAACGATTTCTTGAAACTCGTAACGACTTGGTAGCCGTAACGATTTTTTAGTTCTCGTAACGATTTCTTAGTTCTCGTAATGATTTCTTTGGAACTCGCAACGACTTGCTTGTTGTAACGACTTCATAAGTTTTCAGAATGATTTCTGTAGAACTCGCATCGACTCGCTGATTGTAACGACTTCATAAGTTATCATAACGATTTCTTTACAGTTCATAATGACTTGATAGTCATAACGATTTCTTTATAAGTTCATACGACTTGTTATAACTCATAACGACTTCATCATTATAAATGCTCTGTCATAACGATTTGTCTGTTATCGCATAACGACTTCATAAGTCAAAAGGCATCGGGATTGTTTATATATCGAATTTCTTTTCTATCAGTATAATGCTTTTTAATAGCGTTGAAAAGTCAAGTCACATATTATCTGTTGACTGCTACGCATTAATGCTCTCTGATCATATCTCCCATGCATGCAGACAATATCTTCTACTTTTATGCTACTCTGTCTACGTCCTTTTTTTAGACAGAAAGGAGCTTTGCTATATATTGTAATATCTTTCTATATCTGCAACTAACTAACAATTACGACAGTCATAGCTGTCCACTATTAATTGTTGATATGCTCGCAGATATCTGACAAGACTCATCTGTACAACGTTGGACATACAAGATACAAGACATCAAGTTATCTCTTTGGCGTGTACTAGAGGTAAAAGACTAAAGATAGAAGCTTCGTTGCAGACCAATCTAACGTACACCTGGATAAGAGACAACGGACACTTCAACATTTAGATTTCAAATTGAAGCTATAAATTCAAAGACAGAAGGATGACCGGACATATTGATCAGATATTCAACCTCTCAATCCTTCTGAAGAAAGTCTAGAGCCAAGAATTGTCATTCCTCTTTCCTGTAGCTCTTTTGCTCTCAACTAGCTTGTGAAAATCCTGTGAGAGCTTGTATAGTTCTGAGAGCGATTCCTGCTTAACATCTTCTTGCTCTCAGTTCTAGTTGCTTCAGATCTTTGCTTATCAAAAGCTTGATCTAGGGGCTTGAAAGTCTTTCATTATTCCTTGTGTGGTTCCCTTCGGTTGTGAAAGAAGACCTGGTGGTATCCAGGTGTGGTTCCCTTCGGTTGTGAAGGAAGACCTGGTAGTATCCAGGGTGTTGTCCCCTTCGAGTTGAAGGAAGACCAGCTGAGCTGGGTGTTGTAGTTTCATTGAGGGGAATTGTTCCCTTGGTAGTGAAATCCTGAGGCATTGCTCAGGGACTGGACGTAGGTCTCCTATGGAGAGAGTTCCGAACCAGGATAAAAATTCTTGTGTCTTGTGGATGTGCTTTGTGTGATTGCTATCTTATTTCTTCTAACTCTAACTTCTGTTAAGTTGCTGTGTAATCTTTTTAGTAAACAGGTTTTAATCAGAGACCAAATTTTTGATAACCCATTCACCCCCCCTCTGGGCTAGCTAGCTGGGCAACAAGACTCTTTTCAACTTCATTCCCACACCTTGCGATCTCATCTTCTCTTTTTATTCTTCTTCTGGAAAAAGTAGTTGTTGATATGTTCGTTGAGTCTTCTCATATTGGTGCATATTTTCAATACAAATGATTGTAATGCTAACTTATTTTTTTGCATAGTACCGTAAACCTGCAAGCATTTAAAACTATGAAAAAGATATTAAGAGAGAATGATCACGTGTCAGTCAACTCATACCTATTTTATCTATGGTCCGCATCTTTGGCTAATAGCCTCCTATATTAGTAGTTACCTTTCTCTCTGGAAGAAAGAAGAAGATTTCTTAACATAAAAAGGCAAGAGCGTATCTGATAAAATATAGACTAGATCAGGAAAGTCGTGCCTACTGTATTCAATTTACAAGACCTTAGATACACAGAAGATGTTGCGTAATAGATATTATAGAGGCCATTTCTAGTCTCCTAGGCCTGCGGGCCTATCATGGCCCGTCACGGCCCATCATGACCCAGTAGGGCGCCTGGGCTCCGATCATTGAGCCACGTGTCCTTGGGTTCAGCCAAAGGCTTTCGAACATGCTCTGACCACCAGGCGTCCAAGGGCTCCCAAGGGCCGTCTCCAGACCCCTGCAACCTGTTCGAGTAGGGCACGACCTATCACACGAACGCCCCTCACTACTCTCCGAGCACTAGGCACCGCACAGCCTGCTCGGTAACCGAACAGGGCCCTGCTCGGTGCCTCTTGGCCAGAGGACTGAGAGCAGCCCTTCACCTCTCA
>JACBKR010003200.1:0-30636 GCA_014218235.1 Colocasia esculenta
AGGAAATATTCCATCCTGGTCTTCCAATATGTGTAATCTTCACCGTCAAAGAGAGGGGTCGGTTTACGGACTGACCTTCTATGTTTCCCTTGGGCTGCCATGGATCTTTACGCTTCAGATCGTTGGATCTTCTTCTTTGTTGAAGAGACTCGCTCTGATACCACTTGTTGCCCAGCTAGTTAGCCCAGAGGGGGGTGAATGGGATACTTAAAAATTATTAAGTACTTGAAAACCTGATTACAAAACAGTCACAAGAACACACTTTGATGGTCGTTAGAGTTATTGAGGATAAAACACACACACACAATAGGCAATCACACCACACAAGAAATTATCTTGGTTCGGACCTCCTTTCCTTAGGAGTCCTACGTCCAGTCCCTGAGCAATTTCTCCAGGATTTCATTACCAATGGTCTATCCCCCTTAGGACCCTTACACCCATCCGCAGCTGGTCTTCCTTCAACCTGAAGGGAATTACAACCCCCTGGATACCACACCAGGTCCTCCATCACACGAAGGGAACACACCCTGGATCCCACCAGGTCTTCCTTCAACACGAAGGAAACACACCCTGGATCCCCCCAGGTATTCCTTCACCAAGGAAACACACCCTAGATCCCACCAGGTCTTCCTCCAACACGAAGGGAACAACCACAGAAATGTGATCAAGAAGATGATGCCCCTAGATCAAGCTAATACACTGCAAGATCTGAAGCAAGGGACTGAGAGAAGATGATCTATAATCAAGGCTCACTCTCAGAACCAAAACAGCTCTCTCTCAGGATGTACAGCAATGCGAGAGTAAAAAGAGCTAATCTAATGGAATGAAGCTTGGCTCAGTTCACAACTTGCAGAAGACTAGAGAAACAATGTTGTCTTTCTTGTTTTCTTCTTCAGAGCTTCTATCTTCTATATATACGTTTATTTCAAATTCGAACGTTGAGAAGTCTGTTGTCTCTAAGCATTTGTTTACGTTAGACTGCTTGACACTTGAAAGCTTCCAGTCAACAGTCCGTTATCCATTTGTGCACGCAAAGAGATAGGTTCTCCTCAGATGTCCTTTGGCTTCAACATGGTCCAACGTTGTACGATGATATGTTGTCAGTGACCTGCACACATTTATGAGCTTAAACAGTAGACAGCTAAGCTGTCTCGGTTGTCAGTCAACGTCAGAGCAAACGTTCATCAAAATAGTTAAGCCTTTTGCAGTTACAAAGATATTACCAGAGTAATACGAAAGTGGAAAATATTATCTGCATGCATGCAGATACGTTCAGTCTTCATAAATGCACAGCAGTCAGAAAGATATTCCGGAAGATATTTGCCTTTTCAACGTAATTGAAAACAAATCGTTGTTTTTCTGTGAAATCGTTATTTGCATGACTTATGAAATCATTGTACAAGACTTTGTGAAGTTATGAAGAACTCGATGCACAAACCGTTGTTTCTAAGAAGGAACGATGTATAAATCGTTATGATTCTGTAAACAAATCGATATGCAATCGTTATGATTCTGTAAAGAAATCGATGTGAAAATCGTTATGATTCTTTAAAGGAAACGATGTACAATCATTATGATTCTTTAAAGGAAACGATGTACAAATCATTATGATTCTTTAAAGGAATGATGTACAAATCGTTATGATTCTGTAAAGAAATCGATGTGCAAACAAGTCGTTGTGAGTTCTAAAGAAATCGTTATGATTACTTAAGAAATCGTTACGGCGAGCAAGTCGTTGCGAGTTCTAAAGAAATCGTTATGATTACTTAAAAAATTGTTACGGCGAGCGAGTCGTTGCGAGTTTTAAAGAAATCGTTATGATTACTTAAGAAATCGTTGCGACAGGCAATTCGTTACGAGCTTTAAAGAAATCGTTATGCGATCACTTATCTGAAGGATCGAAATAAATGTGTGGAAAAGATCTAGAGGGGGGGGATGAATAGATCTTAGCCACTTTTGCGGAAGCTTAAATAATTTTAAACTATTTAGAATCAGAGGCAATAATATCAGTGAAAAGCTGCTGATCTGATTAGATTGAGTGAGTTGAAAAACTTAGATGAGAATCAAGTTGATTAAGTGAATTAGAATGAGTCCTATGCAGCATCTAGCGGATGAACCAGTCAAACCACAGAACCAAATGCACAAGGATTTTAGGTGGTTCGGAAATCACCCATGTGATTCCTACATCCACCCCTCACACCCGTGAGGATTCACTAACACAACTGGGTACACACCCACTGGAGCCTGACAACTCCACACTGAAGAGCTTACAACTCACACCACTTCTAGAGCAAGACTACTCTAGAACAACTGAGCAAGACTGCTCAACACACACTTGAGTTTGACAACTCAACACTGAGCACACCGGCTCACAACAATCTGAGCACAAGCTCACACATAGACTTGCTAGACACCAACTTAAGACAAGATCTCCTAGCAACAGATCTAGTCGAATTTGAGAACACTAATGAGAATTATGCAGAAGCACTTGCATAATCTCAAGAGATATCTCAGAAGAACAGAAGTAAAGTAAATGTATTGAATGGCTTCGTTCTTCAAGTGTACTCCCTTGTAGAAGCTTGAATTGGAAGAAGCTTGTAAACATGAAGTCCAAGACGATGCTCTGCAGTCTGGGAGGTTGGACCTTCCTTGAATTCTTCTCCACGATGGCTTCTACCTGATCTGCTTCCTTGAGATGCTTCAGAGGCTTCTTTAAAGATCAAACCATAATTCTCACACCTTGAATTGGTGAGAAGAGGTGTTCAGGAGACTCCAGGAAGGCAGAGAGGGAGACACGAACTCTTATGGCCGCCAGGAATTTTTCAGGAGGCTCTTAGAGGTTAGTTGGGTCTCTCTTTTTGAAGGAGGGCAAAAGGAACCTTTTATGCCCTTAGGATTCCAAAGATACCCTTTTGGGGTACAAGGGCACGCTTCCTAAGGAAGATTCTGATCGCCCTAGAAGGACACGTGGCAGCCATCAGCTCTTAGGATGAAAAGTTTTCCGTGTGTGTCGACCTGCCCTGGTGGTGTGTGTCGACACACTGTCCCAAAGATAGAAAAATCTGTTCTGGGAGAAGGTCCCGTGTCGACCTGCTCTTGAGTGTGTCGACTGCTGTCCCAATTCCTCAAACTGGCTGTTCTGGGAACTGGGTCTAGTGTCGACCTGCCCTGGGAGTGTGTCGACCTGGGTACCCTTGATCTCTGGAAAACTGCCACTCGTGTCGACACACTCTTGACATGTGTCGACACACTCTTGACATTTTGCACAATTTCTCTTTGAGTCTGTGATGATGTGTCGACACCATTGATGGGTGTGTCGACACATCTTTTGCATAAAAAGTTTGTACCTGAAAAATAAACACATATATCATTAGTTAAATGATTTTTCATTACCACAAATGATAAATGTGGTTTGAAAAAAGCTTTTTGAGCATGACTTTCAGGTATGATGCTTTTGACATGTTCCAATTAAATTGCTTTAAGAACACTTCTTGTCATCATCAAAATAGGAGGAATGATATGAATTAGACATTCAACCCAACATTATCAAATCGTTATGGTATTGATTTCTTTGCATTCATAGACACTTAGCGAATCTAAGGAAATCGTTATAGTTACACAAATCGTTATGCAATCACTTTATCAAATCGTTATGGTATCGATTTCTTTGCATTCATAGACAGCTAGCGAATCTTTATGAATGTAAGGAAATCGTTATAGTTACACAGAAATCGTTATGCATAAAAGATATGCTATGAACTTACTTTGCTGTAGTATAAGAAATACTTACCCATTTGTCTTGTTTTTCTTTGTTCTTGCTCCTGTGCTTAATTCTCATGAAAATATTTAATAGACTTTGAACTTGTTTTGTTAATCACCAAAATAAATATGTATTAATTACATGGGAGCAGACTGATCATCACGGACGACTACGCCGACTACTGCGACTATGAGGACGACTTCTATTGGGATGACTATGAGGGAACGGGGACGGAGAGAAAAGTTTAGGCTCCTCCAGAAGCTGCCGCATCACCACCACGGTGCGCCTCCTTCCTCTGCTCTCTCGTCCTTCGAGCATGATGGAGTAGGGGGCGAGGGCCCCTCAAGAAGGGAGGAGCTGTGGCCTTGCCGGGGTGGGAGCCGACGGAGACCACTGCGAAGATGGTGGTGACCTTCGGTGCGATGGATCTGGCAGTGGCAGCGAGGGCGTGGAGGTTGGTGTTCCTATTTTCGTGGGTCACGACAGGATCCCCATCTGACCCATGTCGCCGTCTCTCCAAATTCCCCCCCTTTTTTTATGATCTGCGGCGTATGAGCATGTAACGCCAGTCCACGTTTCTTTGTTTCTTTCTTCTGCACCGGACAAGCGCCTGGACTTGAACGCCCCCCTTCTCTCCGTCCGGTGCCACGTCTCGGGGCCTCTCCCCCCTCCGCCTTCTTCTTTGTCTTCCTCGTCCTTCACCCATGGCGCGGCAGCTGTCGCTGATTCTGGAGCAGAGGGCGGCGGCGGGGACGCCGCGGTGCAAGGGGGCAGGAGATCGTCTCTCCCTGTTTACAAGTCTGATTTGAAGTCCGGTCCCGTGCACAAGATTAGAAAGCTGCAGGAATTTACTACAATTTGACTATGATGATTATATGGTTTTTTACATCTTCTGTCAAGGCCCATTTCCTTGTCATAAGTTAAGGTTTTCTTTTACCTGTAATTTACTTGAAGAAGCTTTGCATCTGTACTTGTGATTATATTTCATCTTTTTTATTCAAAATTTTTTAATTCTTTATTTGTAACAGGTGGATGCTCTTCCAGATCTTCTAAAACCAATTAGCATGGGCAAGTCATCTGTTCTAAAAGTTGGCCAGCAATGTTTAGCTATTGAGAACCCATTTGGTTTTGATCATACTCTTACTGTTGGGGTCATTAGCGGATTGAATCGGGAATTTTTAGCCAAACTGGGGTAACAATTGGAGGCGGTATTCAAACTGACCCAGCAATCAACCCTGGAAACAGGTGATTTCTAGAAACTACCACTTGTTAGGCATTCTCCGCCCTATTCCCTGCAGAATCATTATTGATTAAAGAATAAAAAAAATTTATAACCACGTAATATTGTCAAGGATTTCCGATCCAAGTACTGTAATACTTATTTCCTTTCTGCTTGCACCTATTTATACATTTTGCATTATACTTTTGCAGTGGTGGTCCTTTACTAGATTCGAAAGGGAATTTGCAGTGGTGACTTCTTATTGAACTTGGTAAGCTTTATATGATTGTATGACCCACCCCGCCTTTCAGTCCCCCCACTCTAAAGTAAGACAAGTTGGAATCCATGTGAAACCTGGAGTAGAACCCGCCCTGCTATATATCCACAGTGGGGCTCTCACTGCCTGAGAGATGTTTGTGTTTGCCTTCCCACATCTCAGTGATTCCAGCTTGATCATTTGATTTTACACAGGGTGCAATACTCATCACGATCTTTATGTTTCTCATGGTCACTTCACATGGACTATGAAATGTCAAACAAGGGCAGGACAATCTCTATGTTTTGACATACTTATATTTCATATTATTTTGTTTTCTTGTTGAAATAGTTATCATGTATATTTTTATTTATACATTTTTCTCAATTTTTCCAGGCATTCTTCGTCATTGCTATGGCAATTGCTGATTTGGTTAAATCACTTTAGGCCCAAAAGAAAAATGCAGGTCTCTATTATGACTGGGTAAGAAAATGTATTTGGTATTTCTTAGATAGAATCTATGCTGAGCCACATTTTCTCAGAAAAAACAGACCAATAAGTCTAAGTCATTTTGGTGGTATAGTCTTATATTTGCAACGTAGATAACTAATGTTTCATGACTATGCTGGAATTATCATTCGTGCTTCTCTTTTTTTTTGCAGATATTGGCATATACATGATTTTTTCCCAACACTACAAATGTTTAATGCTTACTATTTATGATCATTGTTTCCCCTTTATGTGGATCATCCATATGGATGATGATTGTGATTGTTAAAATGTGTGGATTGAATTGTGATTGTTATGAATGTATATGTAAGAATATGGAGAGGAAAGGTAGATGATATTTTTACACTGCCATTGTCTGAGAAGTTGTTTGACTTATAAACTTTTGTTCTTGCAGTCAAGGACCTCCGAATTCCATTTGAAAGATTTGGGCGAGTGCAGCATGATTTGGAATACTTTCTTTCTTGGAGGTATAATCTTTTGCTCTCATATCTATCATTTTTCTTTATTAGTAGTATTCAAAAAATGTGAGTTGCATACTACTATTATTAGATTATTAGTAAGCCCATATGGACTCATATTCATGATGAGTTGTCTTACCTTTACCAAAACAAAATGTTTACAATCCATGTGCTTGGATAAGACTACCAAACTAAACGATAAAAATCATAATACAAAATAGCAGTTTCTGCTTACTCTTAGTTCATTTCCAGCTTGAGCAAGTTGAACATGACTGAGATTTATTCTCAGCTTGGTTGAGTGTTGGAGAGTGGCCCCAAAGATAGTGACCCGAACAGGGGATCTACTCTCTAAAGCAAGGATCTCTTCCCATTTGTCTTTACTTTATGTTTGAGATTATGTTATATACACCCTCCTCCAACATCACACAAATACATACATAACCTTTGATCGGAAGAGGGGTTACGCTGACAAACTTTCGTTATGGGTAGATATATCTGAGCAATGCACAAAACTGGCAAACCATTCCACAAAGGTATCTTGGAACACATTTACTTCACAAGGTAGCAAAGTACAATACTCATTATTTACAAAAGACAAGTTTCTCTCTCTCTAACTTAATACATCATCAACTAAAAGAAACTACTAAAACTATACTATTCTTCTTCGACTTTTCATCGTTCGCAGCGGAATTGGATTCATGTGTAGCTGAGATTATGCACACCTTCAATCTGAAAGGGTGGAGGAAACAAGGCGTGAGTCGGAAGGACTCAGTAGGTGAAGTAAACATAAGATAGGAGTTTCAAATTTTAGAGCTTCAAGAGTATTCAGAAAGTGCATGTATGGAACAAACATAATTGCTCATGAATCTTCATACTTAACATAAACATATAGCCCAAATTAATTTCATGACGGGCTCAACGAATATCAGAACAAAGTCATATTTGTCTTTCAAAATCTATCATAACTTGATTCCTGAACAAACTTGACAGGCATCACTGCTCTCAAGAGGTTACTATATAGACGTAATATACCATCCTCAGTGCCTAGGCGATTCCAGCACCTTAGATCTTGTTCATTGCGCAAGAACGGGGTTTATTACCCACCATCGTCAGTCCATTGACTTGGATTTACCTACAAACTGTCGCCCTCAACTGATCACAAGTGGCTGGTGCTACCACAAGTGATCCTAAACCCTCTTTGAAGAGAGCACTGTCTTCAAATCATAAATTTCTTTTCATGAGCATAATGGAAATTGGAATTTAAAGGAAGATTTGATTGAGAATCAATACAAATATCTTGGTGACAAAGTAGTTCATAGATCAAGAATGAGAAATACAATTAGTTGAGACAAGGTGATGACTCAAGCCACAACTTCAGAAGGTTTAAATCACACAAGAACCCAAGAAAATGAGGGTCCACAATCGTTATCACAAGTATTCATATCTCATAAGGTGTTCAAACATATGAACTCTCAGGTGTTCAGATTTTATAGACCCAATTACCGAATACCGAAAATAGACTCATTCGGAGTGCTATTCGTAATTGACAACTTTAAAAATAATTCAAGGAGAGTTAAGGTACTCAAAGTGGATGAACTTTTCAGTAACATGACAGTAAATATCAATTAAATGAGAGGGTAACTTCCTTGGCTTTTAGGATGAAGTTTTGGCATGGATTAGACATGAAAGAGTGCAGAAATTTGAATCAGCACTGCATCTGTCGACAGATAGAAGGGGCTGTCGACAGATGAGAGCAGACAGAGCTCAGGTTGTCTGGCTCTGTGTGTATCTGTCGACAGATGCAAGGATCTGTCGACAGATCCACACAGTCCAGAAACCTGAAGTTCTGTCAGACGTGCGTCTGTCGACAGATTTGGCTGTCTGTCGACAACCGCTTATTTCTCACTCATAAATGACTTAGAATGTACTCTAAACATGCTGACAATGGAACCTATGAATCAAGGCATGATGTATATCAAATAGAAGAGTCTAATTATAGTCCTCACAGTGGTTTATAAACCGACAAGTGAGATGAAACAAGAGGTTTGCAATTCAAGCTTGTTTAGCTAGGAACTAGACATAGTATATTGTTGGAAGTGTGGTCTTGATAGCAATGGTTTATTGGGATTCTACCACAAGATGAACACTAAAACACATGGTATTAAATGTTCCTAATCAAGGCTTGAAGTACAAACATCCGAATGGAAAGAATCACATGTTCTAAGATATCAAATTTCTAGCAAAACTCTATAGCATAAACATGGATCATGGGTGGTATAAGAAGTTAGAAATCTACTTAAATTATAATGGGAGTGAAGAAGCTCCTTGATAATTATATGATTCCAGAGGTAATAGGAAAATCAAACGAAATTCTGAAAGTACAATCTCGTACACAGACTTAACGAAGACCGTTAATGAGCTTGAAGGCAACTCATGTAAGTTATGATCTTTCTAACTAGAGCAGTGGGTAGAAGTATGAGGAGAAGATAGGAATCTACTTTTCCTCAAGGTAAACAAAATCCTTGAATACCTATAATCAAAAGTGAACCAAATGAAAGAACTCTACAGATCATGGTACAAACAAGAGACATGGTTTCTACGAATGAGGAAACCATGAGCATGTACATAGGAAACTGAGAAGGATTCATGGTATGACACCTACCTGATTTGGTGAGAACAAAGGTCCTTCTTCTTCACGTAAAAAATCTAGAGTAGCAAGAAGAAGTATAAGACAACCACACAGGTAAAAGCTTCGGAGGTTTCTGTTGAAGATTTGACGATCTACACCCGGTACACCAGTAGCAGCTACAGCTATACTGGCTCCAGCAGCAACCTTCCCCACATAAGGTGCAAGCGCATCAACAACAGGGGCAGTGAGAGCGAGAGTGCAAAACTCCCACGAAGGTTGAAGGAGGGACTTATATAGGCTCTCAACTCTGCTGCATGCTTGGCACGTTGGCCATGTATGTGTCATGGTGTAAGCCCCTTTAAACCATGTGAGGCCACCTATCTCATGCAACACACTCTTTAGTTACACGCATGTAACCTTAATGATAGCCCAACCCATGGATAAGCCTTATCCTAATGTGTGTTGGCTTCTCCTAAGCCTTACACGTAAATCACCCAAAAATCCATCCCGTAATTGATCCTTAATTCAGCTGGCCCAATAATCCCTATGTAAGGTGTTCAAACGACGTCCGTTGTGTTGAAATTTCAACCATAGACTAATAGGAAGGTTTTACTAATTGTCATGATTTTTATTTAATTTTTAGAATTTATTTTCTACTGGGTGAAAATCGCCCGGAAATAGTTGCGTCGACTTAATCTCAAAATCCGTCGTCAAAAATTCCGGATAATTACATATTTGATATCTCCACAATTTTCTAAGAATTATGGTGTTCTCAGATTTTATTTTCGTTACAGTTTTCCGGTGTCGCCCTGTCGGGGTGCGCACGACCGAAAGTAGTACTGGGGTATGATAAAGTGTCTTAAACATACCCTTAATCCTAAATATCACAATTTAAACCTAATCGGTTTGCATAAACAAGAATTTCTAAGTAAACATGGTATTTAAAATTTGAGGGTATTACATTTCTCCCCCTGTTAAAATAATTTCGTCCTCGAAATTGGCAAAATTTACTTACCAATAGCTGTGGATACTTTTCTTTCATCTCTTGCTCCAATTCCCACGTTTCTTCTTCGATGAACGCGCTTCTCCATAAGATCTTCACCATAGAAACTGCTTTATTTCTGAGGACTCGTTCTTTCCTGTCTAATATTTTCACTGGTTCCTCTTGTACTGTTAATCTGGTTGTATTTCCACATCTTCATAACTGATCACATGGGAGGGATCCATTATGTATTTCCTCAATAGATATATGAAATACATTATGAATGTGTGACCAAGAAGGCGGAAGAGCTAATTGGTATGCTACTTCCCCTATTCTTTGTAATATTCAAAAGGCCCTACATATCTTGGACTGAGTTTTCCTTTCTTACCAAATCTCATGATACCTTTGGTTGGAGAGATCTTTAGAAATACATGATCACCTATGTTAAACTCCAGTGGCCTTCTTCTTCTATCAGCATACTTCTTCTGTCTGTCTTGAGCTATTAGCAATCTTTTCCTGATTATTTGATTTTCTCTGAGCAGTTCTGAATTATTCTGGCCCAATGAGACTCTTTTCTCCCACTTCTGCCCAACAGAGGGTGATCTACAGGGTCTACCATATAATGCCTCATATGGTGCCATTCCAATACTTGTATGATAACTATTATTGTATGCAAACTCAATCAAGGGTAAGTAATCATCCCAGCTACCACGCCAATCCAAACTACATGCTCTCAGCATATCTTCGAGTGTTCGGATAGTTCTCTCTGATTGGCCATCGGTTTGTGGTGATATGCTGAACTGAATTTTAATTGTGTACCCATGGCTGCTTGAAGACTTTTCCAAAATCTAGCAGTGAATCTTGGATCTCTATCTGAATTATCGACAAAGGAATTCCATGAAGTCTCACTATTTCCTTTATATACAATTGAGCCAAATCTTCTAATGATTGTGTCTTTGTAATTGCTAGAAAATGAGCCGATTTAGTTAATCTATCCACAATCACCCAAATAGCATCATGCTTCTTCTTTGTCTTTGGCAAACCCATCACGAAGTCCATAGTTATCTGCTCCCATTTCCATATTGGAATTTCAATGAGTTGCATAGGCCCTGCTGGCTTCTGGTGCTCAGCTTTTATTTGTTGACATGTTAGACATTTACTCACAAATTCTGCTATGTCCTTTTTCATTCCATGCCACCAAATTGCTTTTTTAGATCCTGATACATTTTAGAGCTTCCAGGATGAATTGAATACTGAGATTTGTGTCCTTCCTTCAATAACTCACTTTTAATTTCTTCACTCTCTGGTATGCATATCTGTTTTGAAATCTAATTATCCCTTGACCATCTCTGATGTATCCTGGTTTATTTACCATCTCTTTTAGTTTCTGATCTTGGTTCTGTGCTTCACTAATTTTATCTATCAGTGCTGACCTTACTGTCAATTGTGCCAATATCAGATTTTCTGCATCACACCTTGGTGAGTATTCGATCAAATCTGTCATTTCTTTCCACTGTTGGTGTAATTGTAATGCTCTTGATTTCTTTCTGCTCAAAGCATCAGCAACCACGTTAGCTTTACCCGGATGGTAATTCACCGTAAAATCATAATCCTCAAAAATTCTAACCATCTCCTTTGTCTTAGATTCAGTTCCTTCTGGGAAAATATATACTTTAAACTCTTATGATCAGTATAAACTTCAAATTGTTCCCCATACAATAGTGACGCCAGATTTTCAAAGCATGTATGATCGCTGCCAATTCTAAGTCATGAGCCGGATAATTCCTTTCATGATCTTTTAATTGTTTAGAGGCATAAGCTACCACTTTCCCATGTTGCATAAGAACACATCCATTCCTTTTTGAGATGCATCTGTATACACTATAAATCCTCCCGATCCTTGAGGTAAGGTAAGAATCGGAGCTGTGGTAAGCTTCCCTTTTAATTCCTGAAAACTGGCCTCACATTTCTCATTCCACACAAAAGGTATTCTTTTTCGGTTAACTGAGTCAAAGGCATAGCTATAGAAGAAAAGCCTTCAATAAATCTTCTATAGTAGCCAGCTAATCCCAAGAAACTTCGAATTTCTGATGGATTTTTGGGTCTTTCCCAATTTAGAATTGCTTCAATTTTACTCGGGTCTACTGCCACACCTTTTCCCAGAAATCACATGACCCAAAATTTCACTTCCTTGAGCCAAAACTCACATTTACTTAATTTAGCATACAATTGATGATTCCTTAATGTTTGTAGTACAATTTTCAAATGCTCCTTGTGTTCTTCTTCATTAGAAGAGTATATCAACACATCATCTATAAATACCACCACAAATTATCCAAATAAGGCTGAAATACTCTATTCATCAAATCCATAAATACCGCAGGTGCATTAGTCAATCCAAAGGGGAGTACTAAAACTCATAATGTCCATATCTGGTTCTAAATGCAGTCTTAGAAATATCATCTTCCTTAACTCTCAATTGATGGTACCCCGACCTTAATCGATCTTAGAGAATACTGTAGCAGACCGGAGTTGATCAAACAAGTCATCAATTCTAGGTAATGGATATTTGTTCTTATTGTGACTTGATTCAACTTTCTATAATCAATGCATAATCTAGGGATCCATCTTTCTTTCTAACAAATATACCGGAGCTCCCCATGGTGATACACTTGGCCTAATAAAACCTTTATCTAACAAATCTTGCAACTGTCTCTTTAATTCTGTCAATTCGGCTGGTGCCATTCTGTAAGGAGCTATGGATATAGGCAAAGTTCCAGGTAAAAGTTCAATGGTAAAGTCAATTTCTCTAATTGGAGGTAATCCAGATAAATCATCAGGAAAAACTTCTGGAAATTCTTTTACAACATCGATATCTTGAACTGATACCTGTTTATGTCATTTGGTATAACCATCACACTTGCCAAATAACCTTGACAACCATTTCCTAGCCATTTCATGGCTTTAAGTGCTGATATAGTCTTCTGTTTCCATTATTCTTGGACATATATAGCTGAAATCTGCTAATCCCGGCCTTTTAAATGTTAAAACTTTCTTATGGCAATCTAATACGGCATGATTTTCTGCTAACCAATCCATTCCCAGTATAATGTCAAAATCTTGCATGTTATCCAGTACATATACATATGCAGTAAGTTCACATTCTCCTATTTTCAGAGTTATTTCTGGAATAACAGAGGTAAGTGTAGCTATTTGACCAGTAGGACAGTCAAGTATCATGCTTCCTACTAATTTCTCTGGTTTCCGAGACATAGAATTAACAAATACCCGAGAAATAAAAGAGTGTGTAGCTCCAGGGTCAAATAACACTCTAGCATACATATTTTCGGTTAGGAGAATACCTTCAGCTACTGTAGGGGTGTCCTGGGCTTCCTCCTTGGTCAGAGTGAAGACTCTAGCTGGTCCTTTGGGTGGTTGTCTTGGGGCTTGCTGGAAGTAAGGTTGTGGTTTTTGCGCTTTTGACTGGTCTGCTTTGTGTGGACAGTCCTTAATCATATGCCCTTTCTGACCTAATCCATAACATTTCCCTGCTACTTTCCAGCATTCATCACCGGGGTGTCTTCTTCCACATTGAGTGCCCACGGGCCAACTCTTTTTCTGTTCTCCCTGCTGCTTGGTTGAATCAACCTTTCGCTTCTGACCTTTTGTTTCCTTGGTATACATTTTCTTCTTACCCCCATTGGTTTCTTTGTTTTTCATATCTCCAGATTCCACTATAACGCAGTCTTTAGTGCCACAGCCATGCTCTGGGGATCTAGTGGAGCTACCCTACTCCTCACACTGGGTTTCAATCCTCTCACAAACTTCTTTACCCTTCTGAGTTCATTATCACAAATGTGAGGTGCATACTTTTCCAGTTCATGAATTTCGTTTCATATTCTGCCACCGTCATGTCTTTTTGTTCCAATTGCAAAAATTCCACTTCCTTCCTATCCTTGATATGTGGTGGAGTGTATTTTTCATACAACTCTCTCAGGAATTCTCCCCAACTAATGTTATCTTCTCTATTTCTGAATGCATTTCTCATGGCAGATTGCCACCATTCATCTGCTCTATCCTGAAGCATATAAGTCGCCAATGTGACTTTGTCTTCTTCTTCACATCTAATTGCCTTAAATATCTTTTCCATTTCTCTAACCCATCCTTCTACAATTTCAGGTTGGCTGCTTCCTTTGAAGGCTGGAGGTCCCATCTTCTTAATTTCTCTAACAATGATGCTCCAGAAATTCTTTCTCCACCCACATCTTGTTGGTTCTTCATTAGTGTTTGCACCATTCCCTGAAATGATTGCATAAAAGTAGCAAAATCAGGAGTCCCAGTACTTCCTTCTTGAGAATTTCCTGCCAATGGGACATTGTGAACTTCCTCCCTAAAGCTTTCCTCATGCCTATCCTCACTGGATGTGTCGATAGCTTTCCCTTTGTCTGCCATTTCCTGGAACACCATCAAACACATCCAATTAATTCATGCTAACTACTTAAGTTTTGTTAGAACCAAAATATCTTTAAAGATTCTAGAATACACACAATGTTTTATTTATTTCCTTTGTGAAAATGGTCACAGAGATATCTATCACCCATAACCATTCTCTGATACCACCTCTGTAACACCCTCCTCCGACACATCACACAAATACATACATAACCTTTGATCGGAAGAGGGGTTACGCTGACAAACTTTCGTTATGGGTAGATATATCTGAGCAATGCACAAAACTGGCAAACCATTCCACAAAGGTATCTTGGAACACATTATACTTCACAAGGTACAAAGTACAAATACTCATTATTTACAAAGACAAGTTTCTCTCTCTCTAACTTAATACATCATCAACTAAAAGAAACTACTAAAACTATACTATTCTTCTTCACTTTTCATCGTTCGCAGCGGAATTGGGATTCATGTGTAGCTGAGATTATACACACCTTCAATCTGAAAGGGTTGGAGGAAACAAAGGCGTGAGTCGGAAGGACTCAGTAGGTGACAGTACAAAAGATAGGAGTTTCAAATTTAGAGCTTCAAGAGTATTCAAAAGTGCATGTATGGAACAAACATAATTGCTCATGAATCTTCATACTTAACATAAACATATAGCCCAATTAATTTCATGACGGGCTCAAACGAATATCAGAAAAGTCATATTTGTCTTTCAAAATTCATATCATAACTTGATTCCGGAACAAACTTGACAGGCATCACTGCTCTCAAGAGGTTACTATATAGACGTAATATACCATCCTCAGTGCCTAGGCGATTCCAGCACCTTAGATCTTGTTCATTGCGCAAGAACGGGGTTTATTACCCACCATCGTCAGTCCATTGACTTGGATTTACCTACAAACTGTCGCCCTCAGCTGATCACAAGTGGCTGGTGCTACCACAAGTGATCCTAACCCTCTTTGAAGAGAGCACTGTCTTCAATCATAAATTTCTTTTCATGAGCATAATGGAAATTGGAATTTAAAGGAAGATTTGATTGAAAATCAATACAATATCTTGGTGACAAAGTAGTTCATAGATCAAGAAAATGAGAAATACAATTAGTTGAGACAGGTGATGACTCAAAGCCAACAACTTCAGAAGGTTTAAATCACACAAGAACCCAAGAAAATGAGGGTCCACAATCGTTATCACAAGTATTCATATCTCATAAGGTGTTCAACATATGAACTCTCAGGTGTTCAGTTTATAGACCCAATTACCGAATACCGAAAAATAGACTCATCGGAGTGCTATTCGTAATTGACAACTTTAAAAATAATTCAAGGAGAGTTAAGGTACTCAAAGTGGATGAACTTTTCAGTAACATGACAGTAAATATCAAGGTAATGAGAGGGTAACTTCCTGGCTTTTAGGATGAAGTTTTGGCATGGATTCAGACATGAAAGAGTGCATAAATTTGAATCAGCACTGCATCTGTCGACAGACAGGAAGGGACTGTCGACAGATGAGAGCAGACAGAGCTCAGGTTGTCTGGCTCTGTGTGTATCTGTTGACAAATGCAAGGGATCTGTCGACAGATCCACACAGTCCAGAAACCTGAAGTTCTGTCAGACGTGCGTCTGTCGACAGATTTGGGCTGTCTGTCGACAACCGCCTATTTCTCACTCATAAATGACTTAGAATGTACTCTAAACATGCTGACAATGGAACCTATGAATCAAGGCATGATTTATATCAAATAGAAGAGTCTAATTATAGTCCTCACAGTGGTTTATAAACCGAACAAGTGAGATGAAACAAGAGGTTTGCAATTCAAACTTGTTTAGCTAGGAACTAGACATAGTGTATTGTTGGAAGTGTGGTCTTGATAGCAATGGTTTATTGGGATTCTACCACAAGATGAACACTAAAACACATGGTATTAATGTTCCTAATCAAGGCTTGAAGTACAAACATCCGAATGGAAAGAATCACAATGTTCTAAGATATCGAAATTTCTAGCAAAACTCTATAGCATAAACATGGATCATGGGTGGTATAAGAAGTTAGAAATCTACTTAATTATAATGGGAGTGAAGAAGCTCCTTGATAATTATGATTCCAAGGTAATAGGGAAAATCAAACGAAAGATTCTGAAAGTACAATCTCGTACACAGACTTAACGAAGACCGGTTAATGAGCTTGAAGGCAACTCATGTAAGGTTATGATCTTTCTAACTAGAGCAGTGGGTAGAAGTATGAGGAGAAGATAGGAATCTACTTTTCCTCAAGGTAAACAAAATCCTTGAATACATATAATCAAAAGTGAACCAAAATGAGAAGAACTCTACAGATCATGGTACAAACAGAGACATGGTTTCTACGAATGAGGAAACCATGAGCATGTACATAGGAAACTGAGAAGGATTCATGGTATGACACCTACCTGATTTGGTGAAGAACAAAGGTCCTTCTTCTTCACGTAAAAAATCTAGAGTAGCAAGAAGAAGTTAAGACAACCACACAGGTAAAGCTTCGGCGGTTTCTTGTTGAGATTTGACGATCTACACCCGTACACCGTAGCAGCTACAGCTATACTGGCTCCAGCAGCACCTTCCCACACACAAGGTGCAAGCGCATCAACAACAGGGGCAGTGAGAGCGAGAGTGCAAAAACTCCCACGAAGGTTGAAGGAGGGACTTATATAGGCTCTCAACTCTGCTGCATGCTTGGCACGTTGGCCATGTATGTGTCATGGTGTAAGCCCCTTTAAACCATGTAGAGCCACATCTCATGCAACACACTCTTTAGTTACACGCATGTAACCTTAATGATAGCCCAACCCATGGATAAGCCTTATCCTAATGTGTGTTGGCTTCTCCTAAGCCTTACACGTAAATCACCCAAAAATCCATCCGTAATTGATCCTTAATTCAGCTGGCCCAATAATCCCTATGTAAAGGTGTTCAAACGACGTCCGTTTGTGTTGAAATTTCACCATAGACTAATAGGAAGGTTTTACTAATTGTCATGATTTTATTTAATTTTTAGAATTTATTTTCTTCTGGGTGAAAAATCGCCCGAAAATAGTTGCGTCGACTTATCTCAAATCCGGTCGTCAAAATTTTCAGATAATTACATATTTGATATCTCCACAATTTTCTAATAATTATGGTGTTTCTCATTTTATTTTTGTTACAGTTTTCCGGTGTCGCCCTATCGGGGTGCGCACGACCGAAAGTAGTACTGGGGTATGATAAAGTGTCTTAAACATACCCTTATCCTAAATATCACAATTTAAACCTAATCGGTTTGCATAAATAAGAATTTCTAAGTAAAACATGGTATTTAAAATTTGAGGGTATTACATGTTAGGTATATATTTATTACATTTTTATTCTAGTGAGGGGTGCCACATTTTTATTCTAGTGAGGGTGCCACATATTGCCACATATTGTCAATGGAAGTAACAATTACACTAGGTCCCCCTTTTCTTGCAGGGAAGAATTATGAAATGGTGGATAAAGAAGTGTCCCGGGAAGAATTTGTACACTGTTGCACATAAAAGATAATCCAAACTGAGGTATTGCAATCCAACCAACACTTTCACCTAAGAGGCGTGAACTTTGTGCATGTATCTTTATTTCCCCCCTTTTTTCGAAAGTGCACAGTACCACATGGATATACTAGAAGTGTTTTATCTTTCCCTTGGGATGAGGTTATGTTCATGTCTGAAGAAAGTATGGCTCCTCTTTCAATTTCAAAGAAATATGAAGTCCAAAACAAATGAATTATTTATTCCTGCTCTTTCTCAGATGTTCCTGTTTTTGTCCATCCACTTTGATGCTTCCAAGGCATATTCCTTCCTTCTTTTAATTGGCTTAGATTCAATATTCCAGAGTGTTGCAGTGGACAATGTCAATAAACTCAGTAGAAATCTGTGGCTACCAATCCAAGCTTGAACTGGCACTTCTGTGTCTACTTAGATGTCATATTCTATGGTTTCGAGATTATGTAAGTTTTTTGTTTATTGAAAATTTATACTACCTAACAAATCATCTAGCACTTTTATTAACTTCTGCTATTGTTTTCTTTCTATGTAGGTGTTGGTGGATGAGGCAAAACGAACACTATTTAGTGGTCAGCACTTTGTAAACACTTTGAAACAATTGGTATAGTATATATTTGCAAACAATTCTAAAAACAATATTTGATGAATGTGTTTATGTGTTGAATGAATGCATTATTATGACAATGTTGAATGAGATAATGTGAATGTGAAGTATGGATCTCACAAGAATGAAGTTGCAGACTGATGTGTTGTCCTGAGTTGAGTGGCCAACACTCTCATTGCTTAGCCGACTGCATAGGCAGTGGAGGCAAGCAGTTGGTTCCTTATGTGCATAGGCAGTGGAGGCAAGCAATGAGAGTGTTGTGGATGTATATTTGACATTAATATGAAAAATGTTGTGAATGACCACAATATGTGTTTGAATGAATGAATGTGGTTATGTTGATAAGTGTAAGAATATGAATGAATGTGGTTATGTTGATGGTGTATGAATGAATGTGGTTATGTTGATGAAGTGTATGAATGAATGAGATTTTGTGAATGGGAATGAGTGAATGTTGTGGATGTGATTGTTATGATGGAATATGAATAGGAAAGGCAGGTGAATATGTATATTTATATGTGCAGGAATAATAGATAATATTTTTTTTTCAGGTACAAAACCAACAACATTTACATTGTAGGTATAAAACACCTACAACATGTTCTTCTGTAGGAAACAAAACCTACGTCATTAAATATCGTAGGTAAAGTACATGTACTTTACCTACGACTCTGTCGTAGGTAATAGTATTACCAACAGGTACTTACCGACGACCGAAGCCGTAGGAATGTCATAGATATACATATATACCTACGATATTTGCCGCATCACTGACGTTTTTGGTCGTAGGTACAACTGTGTTTTCTAGTAGTGATATATTAATGTCTTTATATATATACCCATGAAGCAAACTATTGATCAACAGATCTCATATTATATGTGTCATGCCCCGCCAATTTAGCAGCGGAATAAATCGGGAGGCATGAACAACGAGTATGGTAATGAAAATTACGCATACATTCGCAAATATCAGAGCAACTAATGATCAATAATTGTAATAAAACTCATCATTTTATTGATATTCATCTAACTATTACAACCACTAATTCAGAGCCAAAACATAGGCTCATTGACATTATTACATCGAAAAGAAATCTAAAGCAAATATCTAACTAGACTCTAAAGTACTAAGGACATTCCATCGCTATGACTTCAGACGCTCATCACTCTAGTCCAATCCCGTGTTGTGTGTAAGGTCATCACCTGACTTACATGAAACACATATAACAAATAACGAAGGGTGAGCGATAACGCTCAGTAGGACTTAATATCTCATGTAAACAAGCATGTTTAAGTGATTATGTCTTGTAAACGCAGGTTAACTAGAGAGAACGATCATGTATAGTTGAGAGAGTATAGTACAAGATAACAAGTGAACGATAATACATTTCTCAAGAGTATTGCAAAACTAGGATGACAACATAACGAGAGCGTGCAACAAGATAGTGTATAACAAGATAGCGTGTATCAAAATGACATGTAATAGGATAGCTTGTATCAAGGTGGCGTGTAACAGATAGCTTGTATATCAAGATAGCGTGTAACGAGATTGCATGTAAAGAGATAGCGTGTATGGTTGCACAACGGTGCACTAGTCGAATACGACAATAGTCACCTTGGGACATAGTCTTTCACGATGGTACATTTCGTCTGAACTCCTCAAACTAATGTTATAACAGTCAGTGCTAGCACAATAATAGCACCGAAATGGTACAGTTACGTCTGAACTCCTCAGACTAATAGTAAAATAACGTTAATGTCTAGCCAATGTCGAGATAGTCAGAACCGGTGCAATGCAGAACACCGTCAATAGCCCCTGCAGGTATTTCGGGTCCTCTTTGCCCCCTGGACTAGATTGGAGCCCCTCGGACACTCTCCGTGCCCTAACACAGTATGCATTCAAGTCAGTAGGGTCACCGGACCCATATTATGGCGCTAGACAGTCATGTATAGTACAAGCAATGGGAGCCACAACAGCTCAAGTCTCAAGAGTACTAGATGATAGACGAGATAGTAGAGTGAACGTGAATAGATGAGAGTACAAGGATAGTAGATGAGATAGGGGTATAATCGTAAAACAACGATAAACCACGATAGTAACGTTTGCACAGTACCAGGTCGGATACCGGCAGTCTGGTAGAAGTCACAACCGCCCCACTAGCCGTGCCGCGTACACGAGCCAGGTGGTCCGGCGTGATCACAAGATAAGAGAGATCTCACTAAGGCTGTTTGGATCGTACTGATCCTAAGAGTGTAATCGAGATTTAAAGGGTACACCCAGCTCGTTGACTAAGGACGTGTGCCAAAGCCAAGAAGACTTACGGAGGTCTTGACAAGGATTCCCTAGTTCAGTCGAGAGTATTCTCGGTGGAGAGGTGGTCCAAGTCAAGAGAAAGTGTGTAATGAAACGTTGTCCGTCTTGCCTTGAGTGCTCGAAGGCAGAGGGACGTGATAACGATGTACAAATCATGCGAATAAAATGAAGACATGTGTCATTTAAATAATAGGTATTAATTAGTTAATTTCACTTAATTACCAGATACATTATTGAGTAATTAATATGGTCAAATGGCAATAAACTTGTTTAGTGTGCAAGTGTAAAGAATCATGAGAATAGATAAAATTGTGCTCACGGCTTTTAAATTATAAGATTATTTAAATATTATCAAATAAATTATTCAGTCATTCATTAAGCTTAACAGTACATGGTTTAACTTGTACAAGGATAGATGTTATTTAAAGCAGGGATATAAGAGCATTAAAGGTTCTGGACGAAATTTCAAGAACGCGACGGGGTGACCGTCGCGATCACGTCGCGACGGGCACATGGGCGCGTCAAACTGCTAACGCGGCGGGAGTTCCCGTCACGGTCCAGGTCGCGACGGGCGGCCTGGCGCGACGGCGAACCGGCCTGGTCTGGCCCGGTTCGGGGTTGAGAAAGTGGCGGTACAGTAGCCGCATTATGAACGCGTCGCCTTAGTCGGCCGCGACCTCCCCGTATCGCGACGGATCGCGCCGCCGCGATAACAGGGATGTCCGGCCCTTTTTCTATTTTTCTCTGGGTGGACCCTTCTCGACACAGGGTCATTCTAAAATCAGTATAAAATCGCACGGTGATCCAAAAAGTACGAAACCAGTTTTAAACGAAAGTAGACATGTATATCTATCAACATGCATGATTAATTTGAAAATAGACAAGGTTTAGACATGCATTGATCAGGTTACTTTTCAGTGACCTAAACAGGTGCAGTTAGGGTTCAACGAATTAATTAGAGGTGTATACATGATGAAAAATTACGAACTAAGGCTTTAAAAGATAATAAGATGTAGTATTTATGGTAATTTTATCATGATCTGAAGTCAAGCATGAACGGGGTTCACAAGAAATCATGAAGGGTAGGGTGCATGTATCTAACAGGAATTCAATGAATTAATTCTCCCTCATGGGAGATCTAAATAGCACGAAACTAGAGGCGTTTGAAAGCTACTACGTGGTAGTATCAATGAGAATTTTCTCATAGCATGGGAACAAGTACGTGCAAGGTATTAGAGAAAACATGAGATTTGGGTTCATGGTGACAGCAGGATTTCACGAATTAAATTCGCCCAAACGGATGAGCGGAATGCAACGAAATCATAGGGCTTTTGAAGAGGTACATGAAGGCTACCTAGGGTAATTATTTCACGATTTTTTCTTGAGAGATTGCCTACCTTTTTCGTGGAGTAAGAAAAACCCTAGTTTGGATGACGAAATTATGAAACCCTTCTTGCTCCAAGCCTTCTCCTTCCTTGCTCCTTGGTCCAGATCTTCTCCTCTTCCTCTCCAAAAGTCTTAGCACGAAATTGTGGGGTGCTAGGGTCAAATGGGGGGTGTTTTGATGGCTTGTAGAGTTCTAAATCACCTAAAACTCTTTCCTCCTCATTTAATTACCAATTTCCATAATTATCACATATTTTTCTTGCTATATCTATCTAATTGGGTAAAGGAGAGGTCTAATTTCGTGGGTAATAGTTTAAGATTGGATTAGGACTCTTATTAAGATATATATGAGTCATATTAATGCTTTAATGACCCCTGTTTAATTAAGAGATAATATAGTTACGAATTTCCCTATTTAATTTGGGTCTCTTATATTTAACCCAATTGTCTCTCATCTAAATCCCAATTTTAGATTAGGATAGAGTCCTATTAGGTTAGACTAGGGTTATGACTCTTTTTAAGATAAGTAAGAGTTAAAATAGTCATTATCTTAACCCTTTTCTATTTATTACTATTTTTAGGTACGAATTTAGCCTAATTACTTCCCATCTCATGATGAGATCTTCATATTTGGGTCCAACAATTTATGCTAGGACCATTAGTAAAACTCATTACTAATTTAGTTTAATGAGTATTGATTTAATTCCAATTATTCACCTTTTATTCCCATTTAAATCTATTTATCACACTTATTCAAGTAACTCCATATTTTTAATTTGATTAAATATTATTCATGCCAATATTTCTAATCTTCATCATTTGGGCTCTTACTCTTGGTCCAATAACTCAAATGAGTCTAGTTGTAGAACCCATGTACTTACTTTACTTGATGGATTTTTATTTATCCTTTTATTAGAGAATATATTCATAGGCCAAGATTATCTATTGGTCTAAATATCACAATGGGCTATCCTCCCATACTATTTAAAGTCTACTCATATATTTATTTTAATTTATAATCCACTTTGGATCATAAAATAATGGATTCTTCGACTTATTCCTTAATTATGCTAATAAGTCGCATAAATTCTTAAACTAAGTCCAAACGATTTTTTCTATGCCCAAATTTTATGATGGGTCATTAGAGAACATTATTTAAAGTATAACTACTATTTTTACAAAATATTTATAGGGGTTTATACGCATGCAATAATGATGTGTATCGTTTTAATTAATTGAATTTATTAATAGATAAAATTTCTATTTATCTATAATTTTTAATTAATAGATTTTCCGGGGTACTACATCCTCCCCCATTTAAATAGAATTTGGTCCCCAAATTCATATGACATGATACGATTATCAATTTATTCTGAATACTTCATTCCATCATCTCTCCCACTTAGGGCTTGAGTTAATCCTTGTACGGTCCTTTGCAAGTCCCGCATTTGTGCACGCTCGCCATCCATCTCCACTAATCTCCTGCGAGCAATAACACTTAATTTATTTATTTTTTAGACTTTGGGTGCTAAAGTATTACCAAGTTGATACATATATATATATAGATAAATGTATTCAGATCTTAACCATGGTTCTACCCAATTCTCACATAGGTATGGTGGTTGACTTAGACACATGTCAGGGCAGTTCACCTAGAACATCCTAGACTTAAATATCATAATAAGGACATCCTAGGCTCTGATACCAACTGTCATGCTCCGCCAATTTAGCAGCGGAATAAATCGGGGAGGCATGAACAACGAGTATGGTAATGAAAATTGCGCATACATTCGCAAATATCAGAGCAACTAATGATCAATAATTGTAATAAAACTCATCATTTTATTGATAATTCATCTAAACTATTACAACCACTAATTCAGAGCCAAAACATAGGGCTCATTGACATTATTACATCGGAAAAGAAATCTAAAGCAAATATCTAACTAGACTCTAAAGTACTAAGGACATTCCATCGCTATGACTTCAGGACGCTCAACACTCTAGTCCAATCCCGTTGTTGTGTGTAAGGTCATCACCTGACTTACATGAAACACATATAACAAATAACGAATGGTGAGCGATAACGCTCAGTAGGACTTAATATCTCGTGTAAACAAGCATGTTTTAAGTGATTAATGTCTTGTAAACGCAGGTTAACTAGAGAGAACGATCATGTATAGTTGAGAGAGTAATAGTACAAGATAACAAGTGAACGATAATACATTTCTCAAGAGTATTGCAAAACTAGGATGACAACATAACGAGAAAGCGTGCAACAAGATAGTGTATAACAAGATAGCGTGTATCAAAATTACATGTAATAGGATATCTTGTATCAAGGTGGCATGTAACGAGATAGCTTGTATATCAAGATAGCGTGTAACGAGATTGCATGTAAAGAGATAGTGTGTATGGTTGCACAACGGTGCACTAGTCGAGTACGACAATAGTCACCTTGGGACAGTAGCCGTTTCACGATGGTACATTTCGTCTGAACTCCTCAGACTAATGTTATAACAGTCAGTGCTAGCACAATAATAGCACCGAAATGGTACAGTACGTCTGAACTCTTCAAACTAATAGTAAACAGTTAAATGTCTAGCCAATGTCGAGATAGTCAGAACCGGTGCAATGCAGAACACCGTCAATAGCCCCTGCAGGTATTTTCGGGTGGCTCTCTGCCCCCAGGACTAGATTGGAGCCCCTCGGACACTCTCCGTGCCCTACACAGTATGCATTCAAGTCAGTAGGGTCACCGGACCCATATTATGGCGCTAGACAGTCATGTATAGTACAAGCAATGGGAGCCACAACAGCTCAAGAGTCTCAAGAGGGTACTAGATGAATAGACGAGATAGTATAGTGAACGTGAATAGATGAGAGTACAAGGATAGTAGATGAGATAGGGGTATAATCGTAAAACAACGATAAACCACGATAGTAACGGTTGCATAGTACCAAGTCGGATACCGGCAGTCTGGTAGAAGTCACAACCGCCCACTAGCCGTGCCGCGTACACGAGCCAGGTGGTCCGGCGTGATCACAAGATAAGAGAGATCTCACTAAGGTTTTTTGGATCGTACTGATCCCTAAGAGTGTAATCGGGATTTAAAGGGTACAACCAGCTCGTTGACTAAGGACGTGCGCCAAAGCCAAGAAGACTTACGGAGGTCTTGACAAGGATTCCCTAGTCCAGTCGAGAGTATTCTCGGTGGAGAGGTGGTCCAAGTCAAGAGAAAGTGTGTAACGAAACGTTGTCCGTCTTGCCTTGAGTGCTCGAAGGCAGAGGGACGCGATAACGATGTACAAATCATGCGAATAAAACGAAGACATGTGTCATTTAAATAATAGGGAAATTAGGTAATTAATTTCACTTAATTACCAGATACATTATTGAGTAATTTAATATGGTCAATGGCAATAAACATTGTTTAGTGTGCAAGTGTAAAGAAATCATGAGAATAGATAAAATTGTGCTCACGGCTTTTAAATTAATAAGAATTATTTAAATATTATCAAATAAAATTATTCAGGTCATTCATTAAGCTTAACAGTACATGGTTTAACTTGTACAAGGATTAGATGGTATTTAAAGCAGGGATATAAGAGCAATTAAAGGTTCTGGCCGAAATTTCAAGAACGCGACGGGGGTGACCGTCGCGATCACGTCGCGACGGGGCACATGGGCGCGTTAAACTGCTAACGCGGCGGGAGTTCCCGTCGCGGTCCAGGTCGCGACGGGGCGGCCTGGCGCGACGGGCGAACCGGCCTGGTCTAGCCCGGTTCGGGGTTGAGAAAGTGGCGGTACAGGCAGCCGCGTTATGAACGCGTCGCCTTAGTCGGCCGCGACCTCCCCGTATCGCGACGGATCGCGCTGCCGCGATAACAGGGATGTCCGGCCCTTTTTCTATTTTTCTCTGGGTGGACCCTTCTTGACACAGGGTCATTCTAAAATCAGTATAAAATCGCACGATGATCCCAAAAGTACGAAACCAGTTTTAAACGAAAGTAGACATGTATATCTATCAACATACATGATTAATTTGAAAATAGACGAGGTTTAGACAGCATTGATCAGGTTACTTTTCCGTGACCTAAACAGGCGCAGTTAGGGTTCAACGAATTAATTAGAGGTGTATACATGATGAACAATTACAAAACTAAGAGCGTTTAAAAGCTAATAAGATGTAGTATTTATGATAATTTTATCATGATCTGAAGTCAAGCATGAACGGGGTCACAAGCAATCATGAAGGGTAGGGTGCATGTATCTGACAGGGATTCAATGAATTAATTCTCCCTCATGGGAGATTGAAATAGCACCAAACCATAGGCGTTTGAAAGCTACTACATGCTAGTATCAATGAGAATTTTCTCATAGCATGGGAACAGTACGTGCAAGGTATTAGAGAAAACATGAGATTTGGGTTCATGGTGACAACAGGATTTCACGAATTAAATTCGCCCAAACGGATGAGCATAATGCAACGAAACCATAGGGCTTTTGAAGAGGTACATGAAGGCTACCTAGGGTAATTATTTCACGATTTTTTCTTGAGAGATTGCCTACCTTTTTCGTGGAGTAAGAAAAACCCTAGTTTGGATGACGAAATTATGAAACCCTTCTTGCTCCAAGCCTTCTCCTTCCTTGCTCCTTGGTCCAGATCTTCTCCTCTTCCTCTCCAAAAGTCTTAGCACGAAATTGTGGGGTGCTAGGGTCAAATGGGGGGTGTTTTGATGGCTTGTAGAATTTTAAATCACCTAAAACTCTTTCCTCCTCATTTAATTACGAATTTCCATAATTATCACATATTTTTCTTGCTATATCTATCTAATTGGGTAAGGGAGAGGTCTAATTCGGGGTAATAGTTTAGGATAGGATTAAGACTCTTATTAAGATATATATGAGTCATATTAGTGCTTTAATGACCCCTTTTTAATTAAGAGATAATATAGTTACGAATTTCCCTATTTAATTTGGGTCTCTTATTTAACCCAATTGTCTCTCATCTAAATCCCAATTTTAGATTAGGATAGAGTCCTATAGGTTAGACTAGGGTAGGACTCTTTTTAAGATAAGTAAGAGTTAAAATAGTCATTATCTAACCATTTTCTATTTATTACTATTTTTAGGTACGAATTTAGCCTAATTACTTCCCATCTCATGATGGGATCTTCATATGGGCCCAACAATTTATGCTAGGACCATTAGTAAAACCCATTACTAATTTAGTTTAATGAGTATTGATTTAATTCCAATTATTCACCATTTATTCCCATTTAAATCTATTTATCACACTTATTCAAGTAACTCCATATTTTAATTTGATTAAATATTATTCATGCCAATATTTCTAATCTTCATCACTTGGGCTCTTACTCTGGCCCAATAACTCAAATGAGTCTAGTTGTACAACCCATGTACTTACTTTACTTAATGGATTTTTATTTATCCTTTTATTAGAGAAATATTCATGGACCAAGATTATCTATTGGTCTAAATATCACAATGGGCTATCCTCTCATACTATTTAAAGTCTGCTCATATATTTATTTAATTTATAATCACTTTGGATCATAAAATAATAGATTATTCGACTTATTCCTTAATTATGCTAATAAGTCGCATAAATTCTAAAACTAAGTCCAAACGATTTTTTCTATGCCCAAATTTTATGATGGGTCATTGGAGAACATTATTTAAAGTATAACTACTATTTTTACAAAATATTATAGGGGTTTATACGCATGCAATAATGATGTGTATCGTTTTAATTAATTGAATTTATTAATAGATAAAATTTCTATTTATCTATAATTTTTAATTAATAGATTTTTCGGGGTACTACAATATGTGTGTGTGCATGTGTATGTGTGTGTTCGTGTGTACGTGTGTGTAAGAGAGAGATCATGAAATGGTTTGTGGAAATGGATTTGTGATCCATCACAAAAATGTTATTGTTCTTTATTTTTTATCATATCCTTCAGGCTGGAGGATAGCGTAGGCGTTGCAAAAAATGCACTGCCTTGATCGGTCGACCGACCACTAGATATCAGTCGACCGACTTTCTCACTGCTGCGTTGCAAAATGCACTGAGTAGATCGGTCGTCCGACCACTAGATATCAGTCGACCGACTTTCTTACTATTGCGTTGCAAAATGCACTGAGTAGATCGGTCGTCCGACCACTAGATATTGGTCGACCGACTTTCTCACTACTGCGTTGCAAAATGCACTGAGTAGATCGGTCGACCGACCACTAAATATCGGTCGACCGACTTTCTCACTACTGCGTTGCAAACTGCACTGAGTAGATCGGTCGACCGACCAGTACTAGATATCGATCAACTGACTTTCTCACTGCTGTGTTACAAACTGCACTGAGTAGATCGGACGACCGACCCTTGCAATGCCGGTCGACCGACTATCTCACTGCAATGGGTAGTAATATTTTTAATTTTCTAATTATAATTAATACATATGCCAGCGGCTACCATCCGCCGCCATACACGGTTATGGTAGTGGCTCAGTATAACCGCTGCTAAAATAATAATATGGCAGCGGCTATGTAGCCGCTGCCATATTTTTGCTCTCCCGCCTAATTAAATTCGCTACGCCCTCTCTCTCTCTCTCTCTCTCCTCTCTCTCTCTCTCTCTCTCTCTCTCTCTCTCTCTCTCTCTTCTCTCTCTCTCTCTCTCTCTCTCTCTCTCTCTCTCGAAGGCCGGCTACGCCCCCACCTCCTCCGGCGATGCCCTCAACTCCGACGGCTGCCCACACCCCCCACGGTGAGTCCCTCCGGCGGCCGCCACCCCTCCCTCCCCGGCCCCTTCCATCCGGCGCCCCGCTCCCCCCGCAGCCCCCCCCCCTCCCTCCGGCGGCCCCCACCGCTCCTCATGGGTCTCATCGTGCTGCTGCCGCTGCCACCTCCTCCTTGTTTATGACTTTTCTCCAGTACAGTACTGGGGGGAGGGCATTGGAGCCCGGCCATGACCCCTCCATGATCCTGCAGAGGCCAATCCATGGTGGGGTGAGGGGGTTGCACTTGCACAGTCGCACCGGGGGTGAGGGTGTGTGAAGAAAGACTAGGTGGAGATGGATGGTGGTGGGGGATCACATGCACCCCATCCTCACATCAGCATCATTATCTGCCCATTAGTACAACTCTAAGGGGTCTCCACACCATTATGGCGTTATGGGTTTTCTAAAATTGTGCATGAGTTGGATAATATAGTTGTTTTGTTGTCAAATAACTATCTTTTCTCTATGTACAAACAGTCACAATTTCCTACATATATTATTTTCTTGACATCAAACTTAATATTAATTAATAAAGTTATGCGACTGAAGGGTGGATGGATTGATTCCTGTGGTAGGCTCCCGAAACCCTCTTGTTTCCTCCATGCCCCCCCCCCCCCCCCCCATCGCCCCATGCAACTTCCCCGTGCGCACTCCTCACCTATCTCGCTTCTTCCCACTAAGCATTAATTCTACAATTAAATTCAGGTTATATTTCTAGCAGCTAGCAAGCATACATGCTGAACTATAATCTAGCATTAATTAATTACACAACATCTTCGGGTGTGTTTGTGTTCATACGCATGTTATATATATCCCATTAATCATATGTTTCCTGTAGTACTGTCTATATTCTCTACTTTTCACCAATCGTTCGATCTTTGCTGCTTATCCTATGTAGACGACCGATAAATCAGATCGTTTTCCTTTTCCATAAACCTGGCCTGCTCCGTCTTTTTATATATCCAATGGAGCTTCCTATTGGCTTTGAAGACAGCTAGCATGTCCAGCGTCGCACCGTATTCGTGGTGTAAATATTGTTGGGGCATCATGCATGTTTATATTTTCTGTAGCTGCTAGATAAGAAACTCCTCTCTCTCTCTCTCTCTCTCTCTCTCTCTCTCTCTCTCTCTCTCTCTCTCTCTCTCTCTCTCTCTCTCTCTCTCTCTGATATCTATGCACACAGTCTAATTAGTAAGATATTCATATATAAATAGTACAACTAACACAAATTTATTATTGCCATGCATGCCATCCAAGGCAGCATTGATATAAGATCAGCTAGCAACTTACTTGCAGAATCTGTGATGGTGCCTGAGATCAACCATAAATTTGTATATATGATGAGAAATGCTACGCTCTACGTGGAGGGGCTGCGCCCCTCCCCGCGCGCGCCGCGTGGAGGGGCGGCCCCCCCGCATTAAATGCTGTATTTTTTTAATATATTTTGTACACTATTTGTGTGAACAAATGATATATTGTGTGAACAAATATATTACATTTGTGTGCACAAATTGTAAAAAAAAAAAAAAAAAATTGGACGCATTTAATGCGGGGGGGCCGCCTCCATGCGACGCGATGGTGGAGGGGCGCGGCCCTTCCTAGTCAGCTGGGTGCCGGGAGCATAGTATTTCTCTATATAATGTGTACTGCATGTAAAGAAACGACAGGAAGAAAGTGGAAGAGAGCAGTGCAATACGCAGCT
>JACBKR010003201.1:0-30518 GCA_014218235.1 Colocasia esculenta
TCTCCAATAGCCCTGATGGCCCTGACCCTTGCTCAGATGGCCCTTGCACATTCACTGCTGCCTCTGCTAATGTTGCTGCTGCTTCTGGGCCTGTTGGCCCTGATGGCCAAGACACATTTTCTCCAGGCTCCTGAGCTGCTGGAGGAGGAGGAGCTTGAACTCCAACTGCCTTAATAATATCCGAGAGCATGCCTTTCATGCTACTCATCTCCTTATTAAACCATGTCATAGCATCTCTGATTGAGCTAACTCTTTGTTGGCTGAAGCTTGGCTCAGAAATATAGAATTTACATCTGACTGGAGGGAAATAATAGCTCACCTTGCACATTCAGCCTTTCAATCATTGGCTTCAAATTTATAACAATTTTCTGTTTGACCTGCCTCTCAAAAGGTGTATCAGCCAGGAGAGGAACTTTAGAGGCAACTTCTTTTCCTTTCTTCTTGCCTTCTTTTGCTGGAGGAGGTTGATCATCATCTGATCTCGAAGAGCTTGCAGTCTCCCCTCTCTGTCATCCAAATTTGGAGAATCTCTATGCCTTTCCTCCTGACCATCAACATTGGAGTTGCTTCTATTGAACCTTCTTTTGATAGCTCCCCCTCAATAGGAGCATCTTCTTCATTTGATATTTGCTTCCCCTGAATGGGAGCATCCGCCATCACAGAGTCACCCTGAGCAGCTGGGTGCTCTTGCTCTACTAGAACATCTTCCATTGGTACATCAATGGCCTGATGCCACAGCCTCTTCATCAGCACTCTACCACTAGTTTTTGGAGCACTAGTGGTGGAGGAATCGAATCAATAATATCTGAGAGAATAGATGCAACGACAATTGAGAGTAGTGGGTCCTCAACTGGAATAATATCCTCTGGAGAATATCCTCAATTCTCCTCTCTGCAAAATTTAGAGCTAATTCTTCTGGAAATTCTGAAGCTGCTACTGATACTCTTTCTTCTTCTACTGCAATTTCAGGCTGAACTTCTGCTATAGAGGGGGGCCTGATGATTCTGCTGCTCTAACTGCTAGAACTGAAACTGACTCACGGGCCCTACCCCAAGAGCTTGTGGGGTTCAAGAAGTGAACAAAAGCTACGACAGGACAATGAAAGCCTAAAAGAAAAATTGAAGCTCTCGAAGTAAGAATGAAAAAAATTGAGTCTCGTGGCAATAATTAGGTAATGAGTTTCTGTTGACATACTTCATTACTAACATTGCTTAATGTTGACAATCTACATTTATTTGTGCAGAGTTCTGCAAGTGTTTGTCATGCTCAAAAGAAAAAGGTAAACGAAATCTAACCGTCTTAATATGTTGGAATGCATGTAATCTGACATCTCTATCCAAAATTTTTAACAGGATTCATTGGCGGGAGGAGGGTGAGGATCCTAAATTTCTCTGGAGAAGTAGTTGCCAGCGCATTCTTATGTCTGATGATAATGATAATGTGGTCATGGGGAAGAAGTTAGGTGGTGAGTACTATGAGGTTTCTATACTCATAGCCCATGACCCAACTGCATCTTTGTTTATCAAGATACAGATAGAAAAAATATGAACAATGCTGTTGGGAGTCACATAATATGGTTCAGAGAATATGTAAGTTTATTTACATTTATCTCATTCTTATTTATATGTTGCTAATTGTCAACTCTGATGTTATTTATATTTTTACATGTAACAGGTTGAGCTTGAGGATGATTGATCTTCACCTCCACCCTTTTGGTAAGTAACATAATATGGTCCAAATTTTATAACATCTGAATTGCAGAAAATTTGAGTTGTACTGGATCTGAGTCTTAACTGAAATGAATGGTAGTTGTAGTTTTTTTGTTGGTGAATGCCAATGATGAAATTTGATTTCAGTTTTTTTTGTTGGTGAATGCCAAGGTGGTTCCCATGTTTGTGTTTTCTGTTGCCATGTTCTCCATTTTACAAATGTGTTATCAACCTATCCGGGAATGTGTGTCTCCTTCCCTTTCTCGCCTCACCTGCTAACTAGTCAGCCGCCTGCAGATTGGTAGCTCTCTTGGCATGCGAAGCCCTCACATTTCTCCCTTCTTCCATGTGTGAATCGAAGGCTGTGGATGTGCATGCATGATTTAGAGAAAGGGATCCCATGTGCCACGTATGGATAGTGCAGGTAGTTGACAGGTATGCCCATGTTGTCCAAGAGCTAGAGTCCTGATTAGTGTTGGTATTAAACCCCCAACTCCCCTTCAAAATTGGTGCTTCAGGATTGATATGGGACTAAACCACTGGTTTCTGATATCCTTCACATATGTCAACTTCACCTTATACCTTCACATATGTAAAACTGAAATTCCCACTAGTTTCCAGATTCCCGTCACCTGACAAATGGAATGAGAAATGCTTTGGTGGTTATCAGTATAGAAATAAGAACAAACTTCCCGAATCTACAAATGTTAAAACCATCATTTATGGACCACAGTGAAGAAATCAAGTTATGACGTTGTAGATGTCTAAGCCACAGTACAAAATAATAAATCATTGTTCTAGAGAATGTTTTGTTAGAAATTGGAAGATGAAGAAAGTAGAAAGTTTTTGGGATGTATGATTATCAAAATACCTGCATCTGCTGCTCGTCAGAGGATACAACAAAGTTGTCTGCTCCAAGCAGATTCAAGGCGTCATCTTTCTTGGAAATGGATGTACTAAATACAGTCACCTTCAAACCAAAAGCTTTCCCAAATGTACATAGAGATTTAAAGGAGCAAGAATAACAGGAGTGTTTGCCTCTATTCCAGTGACTTCAATAGGTTGCCATACTTTCTAATCAGCAAGTTCAGAAGCTGTAGAATGCTAGTAATGAACAATTTTCAGTCAAATATCTACTAAGATTCAGGTTCATTTACCTACTTCTCAAAACTGTCATTAGTTTGCTTGGTTTGCTTGGTTTTGTGTTGATTAATTACAATAATGTGAGGCATAGTTTGGCTGGGACTATCTGAATTGACTGACTCCCCAACCTGGCAAGTCAGAAAACTATGCTGGGTAGTGGGCTGGGCTTGTTTACAAAATTATACTTTTATGACTTACACAATTCTACAAAAGACAGAGGAAATGCTTCTTCTTTTCCTTGAGTTATTTGATACTAGTGTAATGGTTTGATGACATATTTCCTGCATTACTGTTTATAAGCATATTGTTTCTTTTGTTATAATATCCTCACACAGTACTTATTGACCACCTATTGTGCTTTTGCAGGAATATGTCTGCTGAAACCTCTCTTCGTCCAAGGACAAAGCAAACTCTTCACAAATCTCCTCTCACCACATGTGAACAATTTCATTTACTAACAATTAATTTGCTCTTCTGAACAGACTTTAGCACTAGAATGTGAATGTGAAGAATGATGTTTGATGTCATCTTTTATTAACATTATTGTTTGTGAACTTTAATGTGTTTTATATTATTAATGTGTTGTGTATTGTGAATGAGTGGGTGTGAATGTGTGTGGATGTAAATGTGGAATATGAATCTAAATGTGAATGTGTATGTGTGGAACTAAATGTGGATGTGGATGTGGATGTGTATGTGTGGAATTAAAGGTGGATGTGTATGTGTGGAACTAAATGGATGTTGTGTTGATCAATCCAAATGTGAATGTGTGGATTAATTGTGGATGTGTACATGTTGATCCAATTGTTTGTGTGTAGTAACATAAATGTAGGTGAATGTGGATCCATTTAAATATATTACTATTTTTTTTTTTGCTGAAACAAAATACTTATGGTGTATGTCGTAAGGAAAACATACTTGGTTATGGTGTACGCGGACGTAGGTAAACATACTTACTTATGGTCTGTTTAGCCGTAGGGAAACATACTTGCTTATGGTGTACGTGGCCGTAGAGACACATGCTTACGGTTTAAACTGTCGTAGGGATATTCGGCGTTACTGAGTCTATCCTTACAAAAAATATGACTACCACTACAAGAAATTGCGGGATTTCCGACGGATAGAATCTGTCGGAAATCCGACGGACAGAATCCGTCGGAAATCCGACGGCAATCCGTCGGAAATCCAACGGCAATCCGTCAGAAACAGAGACTTCCGACAGCTTTCCGTCGAACGGTCGTCGGAACTGATCCGTCGGAAACAACTGGTCAGAAATTACCGACGGCAAAATATTCCGTCAGAAATGTGTCGAAAATACCGACAGAAAATATCCGTCGGAAAAAGGGTCGAAAATTTTCGACGGAAAAGCTTTGTCAGAAAGTTGGTCAGTATTGACCGACGAACTTTTCCGTCGGCATTTCCGTCGGTAAAATCCGACCAACAAATCCTCGAAAAACAATCCGTCAGAACTTTAGACAGAAATGCCGACGGGTGATCTTCGTCGGTAATTTCGATGGACTAATATCCTTCGGAAAGTTCTATAATTTTTTTTTAAATAGAGAAATAACAATGATTTCAAACCTGCTACAATATTCATATTTCACAAATACTCACAATCAACATAAAATCATAAAATATAACAAATGTAAAATCATGCATAATAATAAATACAAAAAATCAGGACAGATCTGTAGGATAGTCTGTTGTCCCCGCCTCGTGATCGTTAGGTGCTAGATGTGGATCCTATATTAAAAAAAATTATATGAGAAAACATAATAAAAATTAATATACATACATATTTTCAAAAATTAAATTTAAAATATGTGATTATTTTCTCAAGTTGAATTAGAAATTATTTTTAGATCCGTCGTTTCTTGGGTTTTTTTTAGATCCGTCATTTCAACGCCCAACCCAATCCGAAAATCCAAATTGAATTCCGTCAGTTCGCACACGTCAATTGAACCCACCCGGTCGTGTCAGAGCGAATGGCACGCCGATCAGATCCCTATTTGGGATTTTGGACCCCCGGGTTGTGTGTTTTAATCTTTTAGACTTGGGTTATTTTAGATCCGTCATTTCAATGCCCACCCAATCCGGGAATCCAAATCGGATTCGGTCAGTTCGTACACGTCACTTTAACCAATCCGGTCGTATCGGACCAAACGACACGCCGATCATATCCCTATTTGGGATTTTGGACCCCCGGGTTGTAGGTTTTGACCCTTTAGACTGGGTTTTTTTTAGATCCGTCATTTCAACGCCCAACCCAATCCGGGAATCCAAATTGGATTCCGTCAGTTCGCACACGTCACTTTAACCCACCCAGTCATGTCGGAGCAAACGACACGCCGATCAGATCCCTATTTGGGTTTTTGGACCCCCGGGTTGTGTGTTTTGACCCTTTAGACTCAGGTTTTTTTTTAGATCCGTCATTTCACCGCCCAATCCAATTCGGGAATCCAAATCGGATTCCGTCAGTTCGCACATGTCACTTTCACCCACTCGGTCGTGTCGGACCAAACGGTACGCCGATCGGATCCCTATTTGGGATTTTGGACCCCGGGGTTGTGTGTTTTGACCCTTTAGACTCTGGTTTTTTTTAGATCCGTCATTTCAATGCCCAACCCAATCTGGAATCCAAATCGGATTCCGTCAGTTCGTACACGTCAGTTTCACCCACCCGGTCGTGTTAGAGCGAACAACACGCCGATCAGATCCCTATTTGGGATTTTGGACCCTCGAGTTGTGTGTTTTAATCTTTTAGACTTGGGTTTTTTTTAGATCCGTCATGTCAACGCCCAACCCAATCCGGGAATCCAAATCGGATTCCGTCAGTTCTCACACGTCACTTTCACCCACCCGGTCGTGTCGGAGCGAATGGCACGCCGATCAGATCACTATTTAGGATTTTGGACCCCCGGGTTGTGTGTTTTAATCTTTTAGACTTGGGTTTTTTTAAAATCTCATTTCAACGCCCAACCCAATCCGGGAATCCAAATCGGATTCTGTCAGTTCACACACGTCAATTGAACCCACCCGGTCGTGTTGGAGTGACGGCACGCCGATCAGATCCCTATTTATTTGGGATTTTGGACCCCTCGGGTTGTAGGTTTTGACCCTTTAGACTTGGATTTTTTTTTTGATCCGTTGTTTCAACTTGTGTTTTAACATTCTTTAGTGGTTTCATTTCATTCAAAGTATATGAAATTAATAGTAATACTGACCTGAGGGGCTAGCTGAGAGGGGTGTACTCCCTGCATGGCTGAGATCAACTGCTGAACTATATCGCCGAAGTGCGTCCGTAGCTCTTCCCGTAGCTCTTCCCGAATGAGGGTTCTCATCTCCTCTACACCACTGACGGGCGCGCGCAGCAGATGAACTCACGTATGCGCGAGGAGCAACCGAACTCGCATATGAGGGCAACACTGGAGTAGTATCCATGCTGTCCCTAAAGCCGTACACTCGACCCTTCCTCGGCCCTCCCGCTGCGTCGACCCAAGCCTCTGGATCCAAGTCTGGCTGGGGAGTGCCCTCTACATAGCGATCCGCCATTGTCCTGTCATAGGTCTCTTGTAGAACAAATTAAAACTAAATTATTGAAAACAAATTATTTTAATATCTTAATTGAATTCAAAATTTATAGCTTGACTTACAGCAATCGTGCGAGCACTCTCGCTGACATAGTCATCCGTCCCCTTCCGCTTATGAGTCTGATCAAATAACTCGCGAAAGTAGGGGCACGCTCGAGCTCGTGATGCTTACAATTCAACAAAATTAGTTAGTTTCACAATAATAATCAATGTATTAAGCAATTGAACAATAATATGCTTACCATTTTTTGGCTGTGGGTCGCATAAGATACAGACCCACTAGTATGCACATTCTTCTCCGGATGAGTTGATCGGTTGCGTTTTGCCGCCTGTTGTAATCACAGGGATTGTACCCCCTCAACACAAACATGGACACTAAAACTAGTTGCATGGAAAATAGGATGTGATCGCCACCTAGCAAGTCGCCTAAGAATGAAAATGAGATGATGGCTGACTCAAACTAGGAAAAGGAGAGAGAACAGACACAGACCTGGTGTCGCGGTCGCCATGGTTGCCGCGATAGACTGATGTCGCGTCAGTTGTCGTCGACGCGTCTATGGTCGCGTCACTCTAGGCCGTCGCGTTCTCTGAATGCGGGAGAAATAAGGTAAGGACCTTCTTCTCGTCCTCTAGCCGGCCGGAGAACCAGAGCTTCTCGTAGATTTCACCTGCTTGCCTGCCAATCAAAGAAAATTACAAAAAAAATGCCCTATTAGAATACGTTAAGCATAGTATCTATTCTAAAAATGAAAGACAGTGGGGAATCATGGTGGGAACGCACCTGGGGTGGTTTTAAACCCCTATGGGTGTAGGAAAACGTGGGTGGACCTTGAATGTACTCTATCTAAAAATAACACAAAAACGCATGTAGAAATAGGAGAAGTGAAGGGAGAAAGAAATGAGCCCCATTGGGGCGACTCCCTGGCGTGGATATGGCTCCAAGGATGTGCAAAAGCTCTAGGAGATCGTCGGAGTCGCCCTCTTCACGTTCCGTGCTCCGTTGACGGTGAAGAGAAATAGCTTCGTGGAGTGGAATGTGAAGGAACGATAGCAAAATGAGTGGCTGTGGTGCTAAGTATGGGTAAGAGGGAATTTTGGCAGCCCTTCGGGGTGGGTAGTGAGGCTCTCCCCGTCCTTGAGGAGGGTCCTTGCTTATATAGAGCCTGGAGTGAGAATAAGTGACATTATCTCATCAAAAAGGGTTTAAAAATCAAAATGGGAGATAAAGCCCTATAAAAATTGGATTGAGAGTCCTTATGGATCCTTAGGAGAGTCCCTAAGGCTAGGATCCTGCCCCAAGGGGTAGGGATAATCCTTAGGATTAAGTTGAGTTCAAAGGAGGATAAATAGGGGGCAGTTATGGAGGCCAGAGATTCGGACATTGTCGCGACGTATCGTAGGGTCGCGACTAAGACGCGGCGGCACGGGAGGACGCGACAGCATTGCCCACGTGCATGGATAATGCATGGGCTGTCGCGACCGCCAGAACTGTCGCGACTAGAGACACGGCGCCACGAGCGTCGCGACAATAAATCCGGATTATTTGAGGATTATCAACCAACTACATGATAAGACAAGAGTTATTGCCCCCAAGGACTCTCTCAAGTGACAAATTTCGAGATTTCCAGGCATTTTAAAGGCTTAAAGGGCTCAAAACAAGGCAAATGATGGGCTCAAGGTGAGTGACCAAATAGGGGCCCACTAAGATAACAAGAAATGTGGTTCAACCCATTAGTCAAAATCGGGTGTCTACAGATTGCCCCTCCTTGGCTTCCGCTTTGTAGGGGAGCGAAGTAGAGGTGGAGTGGAGTTGTTTGAAGTGATAGCGAAATGGAGATGACGCAGAGTGGACTGAAAAGGGGGGCCAAGGTAAAGAGACACCCGATCTTAACTAACAGGCAATTGGAACCTTTGTGAAAGTCCCAGCGGTCGTTCGGGTAGAATGCAAAGAAGAGCACAAGTCTGGATGAGAGGGAGAAAAGAAGAGGACGATCAACCCCTCGATTGAGAGGTACCCTAGCCGATTGGCCTGCAGGTTCGTTTTCGAAGGATATGTGCGTGCCAGGCAGGTAACTCATGACTCTGTCCTGAGAGCGGTTCGCAACCAAAACGGATCAAAGGAATAAGATGAAAATTTGATAGAGAATCCAGACAGGGAAATTCTTGTCATACTGACGGGAACAACTCACTCGGAGACAGACCTTCCGATTCAGAGTGGAATTGGATTTCTTGTTTGGAATTTGAAGGGATTGGGCACTCAACAGGGCTCATGAAAAGTCTCGAATGAGTCAGGAAAGCTCAAAGTCCTACATGATGCATGGGCTAAATAAAAGAAATCATCAAAACGAATGCAAAGAAAAGAGAAAAAGAAATATATCAAGGATAATATGTTAAGCTAAATAAGAATGGATCAAGAGACTACCCACAACCGCAGTGCAGGCCTGAATCCATCGTTCCCGAACTTATTTAACTCAACGGCCTATCCAACGATTAACAATGTGCCCCTAGACTATCACCGTTTTTGGTAAAGGGGAACTCAAATCCCAGAACACATTGAGAACCAGCCGGTCTTTGAAATAATATAATAGATAGAATATCATATAGTAATGCAAGGAATAGGGAAGAAATACAATACCTGACTTACCTGTGGCGAAGTCCTCTTTTGATTTCTGAATTTCTGATTTTTTTATTTTTTTTGTTTTTTTTGACAAGAAACAAACATAATAAAATAAAACACAACCATTATAAATAATCAATCAAATATATACACAGCTCAGAGATGAAAACAAACCCTCAAATAGAGAGGCGACATCTGGATGACCGCGTCAATGTCGCGTCAGCGCCCTGTCGCGACCTGGTCACGTCAGATCGCGGCGTTGCGATTCGGACAGAGCTCGGAAAGACCAGAAAACCGGAGTTCACCCTTATCCTAAGACACCTAGACTAACACTAGGACTCCTAAACCTCTTCTAACCTTATCTAACACCTAGTTTCGGGATTAGAGTGAGTTTCTAACTCTTAGAACTCTACAAATAGAGGGTTTGGGGTGCTAATCCCGCAGCTAATTCCCTGGCATCCTCTGCTCCTCAATTTCAAGCTTTTTTCTTCTCTGCAACCATGAAGAGGAATTACTCGGTGTTTTCAGAGGACATCCCTCCCTACTCCGGTCCAAAGGCTACTAGGGAATCGTACGCCGATCTGAAGCAGCTCTCCGCCATCCCGGGGCACATCTACACGCGCCCGGGTCTCCAAGTAAGTGGCCTTTCTTTTCTGAAATTCTGAACTTTCTGCACTGTTCTGTTTTGCTCTGTTTTGCTCTTCTCTTTTTCTCCTCTTTCTCCTCCGTTCTCATGCTTCTTCTTCCACCACAGATCCTCCCTGGCCAACGGCGATTCTCGAAGATGCATGGCTGGTGCCCATGCTTGAGCTATTGCCGCCTACGTCTATTGGTCACTTGAAAGAGTGGGGGCTGTCCACTGTATTCGTGCTGGCCAAAAACTACAACAAGCTAGTGCATGTGTGGGAGAGTGTCATGGCCATGGTGGAGCTATGGCATCCACAAACCAACTCGTTTATCTTTCCAGAATTTGAAGCAACGATCCTTTTGGAAGAGTTGGAGATCATGCTTGGCCTCCCATGCTATCGAAGGGGTGAAGAATCGACCATTTCCTACACCGTGGAGCAGATCAACTCATGGAGCATTTTGGCGTACATTACCACAAAGAAAAACGATCTCTACTCCATGACCAACGGCATGCACGTCCACCTTCTTCCAATTGCTCAGTGGATTACTTCCTAGTGTAAGCGGAAGACCACGAACTACACCGCCATTGCCAAGGCAGTCGCCATATGCATTTGCGGCGTCATACTCTTCCCGGAATCCGACGGCGCCATCTCCTTCGGCAACCTTAGCATCATTGACTCTATTTCCGATGGTATGAAAATTGGGCAGGCTGTCTTGGGTTTTCTGTATGCTGGCCTGACCTCTGCAGCACTCGGGGGTCCTTTCTATGGATCGATTGTCGCCCTCGAGCTATGGATGGGGATGCACATCCAATTCTGGGCGGCGGAGAACCCGACCACGACATGTAAGACTATGCTGAACCATCCGCTGGCATACGTGGGTGGACAACTTCACATAAGCACTCAGGCTTGGTGCAAAAAGGCACAAGTGAAGGGCATACAAGCATGGCGCAAGTATCTTCGAAGTCTGACCGTGGCGGATTTTGACAGCCCTCGATTCATGCAAGGCCGGACAATTCTCCTTCCTCAACGTACTGGGATTGCCTTGAGGCTGTTAGGCAACAGGGCGCTAGTCTCCTACAACCCGGACCGCTGCCACCTCCAATGCGGTGCGGCTCGGACGGTGGTTCCGCTTCTCTCGCACTTCCCGCCTATTCAAGAGAGGAAGAGGGGCGATGCACAGGATGAGCGCGACATGCGTAGCGCTGTTGTCCACTGGGAAGGATGCGCGATGAGCGCGATTCAGGCCGAGGTGGAGGAAGACGACAAAGTAATCAAGGAATACGTTGAAGCTTTCAAGAAGCTTCAGCCAGTGGGAGGGACAAGTGATTTGATTTGATTTGTAGGCCAGATGATAGTTAGGAAGGATTTGAAAGCATTGTTTGCTTGCTTAGAATGAATTAGAGCATGTAACAGTCTTTACATTTGAATGAAATAGAATGAAATTTCCTGCAAACGCAAGGGCTCTATTGATGACGCGACAATCCCGAGTGTCGCCTTTATGTCGCGACTGTGTCGCGACGTCTAAAATGGTCGCGACATGAACGCGATTGCCCGCGGCGATGCGTCATGAACCAATCGATTCAAAAACAAACGCCCCCCTTTCCTTCTTCCTTTCCGGTTTTCAAAATCCCAACTCCCTACCTTCGAACCTCTGCCCGATTCCCTTGTAGTTTGACCTCCTTGCTATCTAAACAAACCATTTCAAGACAACCTCAACGCAATGGAAGGGGGAAAAAAGACTAGCGAAGGTTCATCGCGAAGGAAATGCCAAGCGGAGCGTCGGAGCTCACGACGACGGGTGGAGGAGCCTCCGGTCGAGGAGGAAGTACCCAAGGTCACGATGGGAGAGGAGAGGAGGAGAAGATGGCTCCGGTCGTGAATGTGGAGCAGAAGTGACGAGCCAAGGCCATGAAATCGGTAAGTAACTCACCCTCAAACCTTGAATGGTAGTAGAATAGAGGTAGACGGAGCCCCTAGAGGGCGAATGTAGGGAGAAACGCCCAAGAAAAGGAGGATCAACAAAGAGGGCTTTGGCCGGTTTGAATCTGAGAACGCGTCAGCACGACCTGCCGCGACATGGTGTCGCGGCGGGGCGGGACGTCGCGACCTTGTCGCGGCGTCTAGGACAGACGCGACCTTATCGCGGCCTTGATGGTTGCCGCGATAAGGTCGCAGTGACCCGCGCCAAGCGACAAGGTCGCGGCTGCCATGGCTGTCGCGACTTTGCCCGAACACAAAATAAAAGCCTAGATTGAACTTGAATGAATCTTGCAGGGTGAAATGAGGGCTCGAGTGTCATGGACACTGGTGCTAGCTGCTTTCCTAGCCTTCCCCCTTTCCAGCGAGAGCGGTAGAGGAGATGGGGTTTGGGGAGATTTTAGGATTGAGAGAATGAGGGTGGATCCGGCCCTCACACAGGCCCTGCAGAGCAGGTGGGACACAGAGGCGAGTGCCTTTGCATTCCCATGGGGGCACATGATCCCCAGCTTGGAGGATGTGAGCCGGATCACAGGGCTTAGAGTCTACGGGTGGGCAGTGAGTGGCTACACCTACCCCTGCTATCACAATCTAGCCGAGCGCCTCCTTGACCTCCCCGTAGAGCGCAGGTCCTCCCTAGTGCCTAGGGTAGCATTGCAGGAGAGTCTAGGCTTGTATGAGGCGGGGAAGAATGCAGGGGAGAGTGAGGATGAGTACCTGTAGAGGCTAGCTAGGGTCTGTCGGAGGGAGCTAGCGAGTGAGCCTGGGCCGCAGGCGGACTTGGACTTGCGCCGCTTTCTCGTTCTCTTTCTTGGTAGACTCTTGTTTGCCACGAGAGGCGACGCAGTCCACTGCCGCTTTCTGCTCTTGTTGGAGGACCTAGGTGAGGTAGGGGGGTATGCTTGGGGAGCAGCCTTTCTAGCGCACCAGTTTGACGGCTTGAGCGCTTCGGAGTGGCAGACGTCTACGAGCGGCTTCTACCCCTTCCTTCAGGTACACCTTCTCTTCTAACTCTTCTGGATTTAAACTGCAACTTGCTTAAACTGCGATTTGACTTGCCTTTCATCTTGCAGGTTTGGGCTTATCTACACCTCCCAGCCTTGGGAGAGGGGTCTCACACGGTCGGGCCTCGCGCCCATTGCACGCCGTTGGGACTCTCGCCGGGGACCCGCCACTTGGCTGACCAGCTGGAGCGCCTGCAGGAGGCCATCGACTGCTACCCCTACCTGGATGTAAGTACCCTTAATCTCTATTTTGGCTTATTTATTACTTGATTCATTGCCCAATGACTGATTGCTTTCCTTCGCAGGTGGTTTGGCAGTCATATCTGAGGGAGGGTGATGAGGGACAACTTAGTTGGCGCAGGCCCACCCCTACTTCGGTAGGTCAGTGTGGTTGCATGCGCTAAACCTTGTGCTACCTCTGAACCTATTCCTGACCCAGCACTCACTAGGCCTCAGGCAGGGTGTCGTGGAGTTCCCGTCCGGGGACCGCTTTTGCCGGCCGGGTCGAAGCTTCGGGGACTTCACGACACGACAAACTGGCGTGAGCGAGCACGAGAGCAGATCGAGAACTGGGAGAGGAAGGCAAGGCGGTCAGATCGAATGCGACCACAGACGATGCCTACCTCCAAGTGTATGCTTTGAAGTATGGAGGGAAGGTGTACAAGAGCGCCAGACACCAGGTAGAACTTCTAAACCACGACTCAAAGAATTTGGAATTATGGATTTGAACTGATGATTGGCAATTCATTGCAGGTGGATGTGACTGGTCAGATCGCATCGCTCCGAGCCTTGCTCCAGTCGGCGGTGCAAGATCGGGAGGCAGCCAAAGGCAGACAGCGGAGCTGGTAAGTACCTTGATCAATTTCAGCCTTTGATTTAGCTCAAACGGATTAGAAACTGACATGTCTTTGTGCAGCGGAGTGAGCTGGAGAGAGTGAGGGGTACCGGGGCAGGCGGTGCCTCCTCCTCTCGGAGTGCAGGGGGGTCTCCGTCGCTCTTGGAGGCTCGACTGAGAGCGGTGCTGAGAGCCGAGGAGGCTCAGAGGCACCTGGAGGAGCGGGTAAGTACACTTAAAGATTTTGAGTTGATTTTTCAATTGATACTGATCGATTGCTTGCTTGTGCAGGAGAGAGACTTGGAGCTCACTCATGAGCACGTCATGGAGTTGCAGAGTGAGAGGATCGGTTCCGGGGAGAGGCCCAGGCTACCCGGAGCGAGAGGGACCAGCTGCGCATCGGGCGGAGGCAGCTGAGGCACAGGTGGCGGAGATGACCAGGGAGCTGGCGACGCTGTGAGTGCAGAGGCCACCCGAGACCAGGAGGAGGTCACCCGGCTGCGTGCAGAGCTGTTGACACAGCAGACGCTGGCGCGGAGCCTTCAGCAGATCGTGACGAACATTGGCCGTTCACGCAGCCGGAGCCGGAGTGGCGTGAGCGTCAGCAGGGTGACCGGTGCCTCCGTCGGTCAGTATTTAGCAGGTTCCTCCAGCAGGCGGAGGAATGAGGAGGAGGAGAGGCATCGGCAGGGCGAGGGTAGCGCCCATGATGGCAGAGGGGTGGTGAGATGCTACCACCTCCAGATAGACGAGAGGTTCGGGGAGAGCGGCAGTGGACAGTGAGGAGCCTTGGGAGCCGCCTCCCCTTTTATCTATGTATATATGTTCATATCTTAGTGCAGTCTTTATTTTTCATGTCAACACTTGTGATAAATGAATGGTTTGCGATTGACACGAGTGAGAGGCGAGTTTCAAACAGCGAGAGAGGAAGGGAGCCTTGAGTGCGACGTTGTACTCTACTACTACTTTTGAAACGCCTGTTCCTGCACACACTTAGAAGAGCAAGTTAAATGTTCTTAGGCTCAGCCCCTTGCGTTAAAATGATAAAATCTAACTCCATAATTGTCAAGGGGCCGAGCCTTATTGAATAGGCGAAAAGACAATAAAGCATGCTAAAGAAAGGCAATATGTACACACATTCTTTTATTTTCCTGAAAAATTAATATATTTTTTGGATTTTGGGAATCTTTTGATTTTTTTTTTTTTTTTTTTGAGGATCTTTTGATTTTTTTTGGATTTTTGTTTTGAAATTTCTCTTGACAACAACACTTCTTGATCTTGAGTGATTAGCTCTGAGTCTTACCTCCATCTCATTTTGGCGAATAGGTTTATGCGCAACGTGCACTTGTCTTCAGTTTGCTAAGATTACTTACCCCTTTTGGATATTAATGTTCCAACACAGACCAAGCGTGGGATTCTTTGGTCATTTTAGGGAGGAGGAAGAATATAAATGTGATAAGACTTAATCTTGGGGTCGGGGTTACTGACTTGTAAGCCTTGCAATGAGTCGGCCACAGTATTTCTCTTCTTTGATTGGGGTATGCGTGGGACCGGGCTCAAGGGCGTCCGCGGGGAACTGTACTGCCACTCTTTAACATGCCCCTTCATTTTAATCATTTTGTCACTTTATTTTCGTGCTATATTTTTTTCTTAGAACTACTCGTCCCTCTTTGAGACTTCAAACACATGGTTTGCACTGTTGTAGGTTTACAGGCTAGTCTCCCCCTTGCCCTAGACCTTGTCCGAGTAGGGAGAGAATTGACCTTTGCTTCCCTGAACGAGGGCTAAGCGAGAACACCATACACGAAGGGCAATGACCTTATGTTACCGTGTTGAGTATGTGATTGTGCATAAATATTATTCACCAATAGGAGAGGGAGCGAGACACCGGCAAACAGCTGCCTGTCAATTGGTGTTGTCATCAAAAGACTGATTATCAGGGGTAGAATCTTTTAAATATAATTCCAATGAGTGAGAGAGTTCATCGCCATCGGCATTCACTAGCCTATACGCGTCCCGGGTACACTTCTTTAACGACATATGGCCCTTCCCAGTTCGCAGACAATTTTGACCTCGGACCTCCAGGTTTTATGAAAATACGTTACAAAACCATGTCTCCTTCTTGAAATTTGCGCTCAATCACTTTCTTTTGAAAAGATCTTGAGAGTCTATTTGGATATGAAAGCACATGATCGGCTGCAGCTAGGTGCCGTCGTCTAAGAGTTCTAGTTGTGTAAGCAACGCCTCCCGATGTTCATCGGGATCAAGTTCCTTGTCCAGCTGAATATTAGCGAAGGATGAGGATCTCGTGTGGACATACCGCTTCCATTCCGTATGTAAGTGAAAAAGGAGTCTGCCCCGTGGGCGTGCGGATGGAGGTGCGGTAGGCCCACAAAGCCTCAACTAGCTTTTCTGGCCAGTCAGTAATATTAGACTCACAGGTTTTCTTCAGGATTTTCAAAAGTGTTTTATTTGTGGCTTCGGCCTGACCGTTGCCCTATGGATAATAAGGAGAGAATGATGCAAGGAATATTGAACCTCTTACATAGGTCTCGAAGCTCTTGGGATATGAACTGTGGTCCATTGTCGGTGACGAGGCTACCTGGTACTCCGATCGCACAATGATGTTCTTCATGATGAATCTACACACGGTCGAACCTTTTATCTGCAAAATGCTTCTGCTTCGGCCCACTTGGTGAAATACTCGGTAGCAGTGAGGATGAAGGATTTTTGTTTATCTGAGCATTAGGATCACCAAGGGGCCGATGATATCAAAGGCCCATAGGAGAAAGGCCAAGGAGAAGATAGTGGATGCAGAGAGGAAGACGGAGCATGGATTTTATCGGCATGGATTTGGCATCTGACACACCTACGAACGTAGGCGGCACAGTCCTCTTCTAGGGTTGGCCAGTAGTAGCCCTGCTAAGGATCTTCTTGCCTAACATCTGACCGTTCACATGCCCTCCGCATTCACCGGAGTGGGATCCTTCCACTATCTTCCAAGCCTCTTCATCGGTCACACATCTAAGGAGCATGCCATTTAGAGCGCGTCTGTAAAGAACTTCACCCACGAGGGTATATTTTAATGCCGCTCTACGGATAGCCCGCCTATCTTCTGCTTCAGCTTCTTCTGGGAGGGTACCGTCTCTGCAAAATTGCTCAATCTCATGGTACCACGGCCTCTCTTCTTCCATCAATTCTCCTAATTCAACAAGTAACAACTCCTTCGCTTCATTCTTCTGCCTTCAGAATTAGGGAGCTCCTAAGGTTTGGGAACCAAGGATCCTGAGTTGAGGGGCTTCTAACCTCTGAACAGTGATAGTCTCTGCACTACGGCTGAGAGGGAAGGAGAGAGACGAAGCTAACGATGCCAGCGCATCGGCCAGAATGTTCTGAGAGCGAGGAGTATGAATGTAGATGAGTTGACGGAATTTCTTGGCAGGAGCGTGACCAGATCTTGATAAGGCTTGAGCTTGGGGACACGAGTGCGTAGGTAGAGAGGACTTGCCGAAGAACGAGCTGAGAATCTCCTATGATCTTGAGGTGACACGCGCCTAAGAGGTAGGCGAGTTTTAGACAGCTAGGAGAGCCTCATACTCGGAGATATTGTTGGTGGCGTAGAACTGGAGTTGATAAGCCAAGGAATGGTGATCCCTTCTGGGGTGAGCAAGACTGCACCTATGCCCCGTCTCCTAGAATTGAGAGCTCCATCGAAGTGGAGTGACCAGAAGGGGTCATGAGAGACAAGTGATAGGTTTTCATCGGGAAATTCTTCTTGAACCGTATCACTATGAGGAAGAGGGAGGTGAGCAAGGTGTTCAGCAATGGTACCCTTTTATGGATTTCTGTGCAATGAAGGAGATGTCAAACTGAGAGAGGAAGCTTTGCTAGCGCGCCAATCTGTCGGCGAGGACTGGCTTTTCAAGGAGATACCTGATAGGATCCATTCTAAAAATCAAACTCACCTTATGAGCTAGGAAGTAGTGCTTCAATTTCTGCACCACCCAGACTAGCGCTGCACAGGTTTTCTCCATTGTGGTGAGTTTGAGCTCGGAAGGATTGAAGAGCCTAGATAGGTAGTAGACCGCCCTTTCTTTGCCGGATTCGTCATGCTGAGCAAGGACGACTCCTAAGGAGTCCTCAATTGTTGACAGATATAGGATTAAGGGTTTCCCAGGAATAGGTGCCTAAAGCACGGGCGGATTCATGAGATAACTCTTGAGTTCATCGAAGGCTTCTTGGCATTTACCGTTCCATTCAAAACTGACCCTCCTCTCAACAATTCGTAGAAGGGACGACATCTTTGGGAGTGCTGAGATATGAATCTCCTTATGAACTGCAATCGACCAATCAAACCTCGAAGCTCGGATATGTTCTTGGAGGAGGCATCTCGTTGATTGCCTTGGCCTTGCGGGTCTATCTGAATCCCCGTTTACTAACTATGAAGCCTAGCAACTTTCCTGAGGAAACTCCAACACGCACTTCCTTATTCTTCGGATCTCTTTATTGATACTCTTGTGCGCGACGGAAGACTTTGGCAAGCACGGAGGAATGCTCTCTCTTCGATTCGCGACTTCACCACGATATCGTCCACGTAAACCTCAACATCGTATGTATCATGTCGTGGAAGATAGCTAACATTGCTCTTTGATAAGTGGCGCCGGCATCTTTAGTCCAAACGGTATGACCACATAGCAATACGTTCCCCATGGGGTGGTGAAGGAGGTCTTCTCCTGATCCTCCGGGGCTAGACGAATTTGGTTGTAACCGGAATATCCATCATGAAGAATAGGGTTTCGAACCCTATTGTATTATCGATTAAAACATCTAAATGAGGTAAGGGGAAATCATCCTTAGGACATGCCTTATTCAAGTCCGGAAGTCTATGCAGATACGCACCCTTCCGTCCTTTTTATCACCGGACAATGTTTGCCACCACAAAGGATAGAGGACTACACGGATGAACTTAGCTTTGTGTAGTTTATCAATCTCCTCTTTCATCTTCAAAGTAATGTGGGGGAGGAATCTCCTTAGCTTTTGTTTGACGGCAACTGCCCCTGGCTTAGGATCAACCTATGTTCTACCAAATCGGGGTCAATGCCAGGCATTTCATCGTAATACCAGGCAAATGAATCCTTGAACTCCCTCAACATCTCTATGAGTGCTTCTTCTTCTTATAGGAGGGAGACCGGAAGCTATGGTCAAAAGCCTGGGTCCTCTTCAGTTCCCACGTTCACCTCTTAGTAGTTCATCGACTGCTGAGGTAGGTTCATCGAATCTCCTCATACCACTAGCATACGCCTCAGCAGCATCCTCTATCTCACCATCATTCTCATCTAATGGGTCCTCTTCGGCTATGATTTCATATATACCAAAGCCATCGTCTAGCCCTTCCTCTATTGGCATCTCCCCTAAATTCAAGCCACTGCTTCTTTGACGAACTCTTCGACAGCTAGAAGAGCGCCACACCTCTGAACTAAGTCTAGGAGATATCTACGAGGTATGCCACTACCCTTCCTCTTCCTAGGCGGGGACGGGGACTTACTAGAAACTACTCCTGACCTTAAGCTAGATTTGATATTTACAGGAGGCTCTGGAGAAGTGTCCAGAGGTTTATTGGAAGGAAAACTAAGGGTGCGGCAGGGCCGTGGAGGTCCCTCGATGGTACTGGAGGGGAAAGCGGGCCACCCGAGCTCGGGGTGCCGGCAATAGCATCGGGTGTAGGGGAGCAGAAGGCCGCTCACCCGAATCACCCGAAATGGCCATGTCTACCTCCAGGAGCAGGCACGAAGAAAGCGAAAGAAGGACGATGACGGCTGCCGGGGAGCAGCTGTGACGGGGATCGCCGTCGAGAGCAGGAGTAGGAGAGGGGTGACGGTGATCGCCGTCTAGAGCAGGAGCAAGAGGGGGGTGACGGGGATCACCATCGGAAGCAGGAGCAGGAGGGAGGTGACGGGGATCGCCGTCGGAGCAGGAGCAGGAGGGAGGTGACGGGGATCGCCGTCGGAAGCAAGAGTAGGGAGGGGAGGTGACGGGGATCGCCGTCGGAAGCAGGAGCCGGCGGGAGGTGACGGGGATCGCCGTCAGAAATCGGAAGACCCATGCTTTTTGAAAAAAGAATTTTTGTAATGTTTTATATATATATATATATATATATATATATATATTTGAATGTTTTTTTTGAAATTTTTTTTTGAATTTTGAGTTTTCTATATATTTTTTTTGTTTTTTTTTTGTTTTTTTTATTTTTATTTTGTTAAAATAAAAAAGAATCACATTAGATTAAATGGCTTCGGAAAAGACAGGACCGAACCATTAAGGAAAATGATGAAACGGGGTGAAGGATGAACGAACGCCTCGACGGCGGCGGGTGAGATTTGGACAATGAAGGGGAGAGGCAAAGGAATGACCCAACATTGAAATTGAGTAGGACGAAAAATAAGATGAGTAGGAGCCGGGAGAACCCTGGCCAGAGCTCCTGCATAAGTAGGGGTGAATGATCTGACTGATTTTCCTCACCAAATTCAGGCAACTTTCGCCTGGTGTGATATTGCTGACGTTGATAGCGCTGCCACTTACGGCACATCTTCTTCGCTGAACAGCCGATTGATCGCGGAAATAAGGTCTTCTAACTCTGGCTCTGCTTCCTCAGCTTCTGATTTTTTAAACAACAAACTAACTGATGAGACAACATCATCTTGATCCGGATCCTCCGTATCCTCCTCAGCTCTTTTTTTTCTGTTGGGCCGCTGCTCCTCTAAAGTTTGATACTGATCTGGGTACTTCCGTTGTGGTGTTATATCCGGGCTGGATGGGCCCCCTGACAAAGTGCTCATACAAGGACCAGGTGAGTGGGCCATGGTCCGATTGTGACGGAGATGAGAAAACGGCCCACTCTGAGTATCCAAGACCATGCTTCGTGAATTTCTTGGTGCTGCCCACGGTCTTGGTTCGCCCCTGGAGGTGGGAACCTAGACCTCTTCCTGACTGATATCCCAACCTGAACATGATGTCCCACCCTTTTGCATTTGCGTCCATGCCTTTCTTGATTGCCACTACAGGTGGAGACACAATTGGGCGGTTAGAAGAAAATGTATAGGCCCGGTGTAGTTGACATCAAGCACCGAGATGATGGGCTTATTGGATGGCCATACCGACGGCAACACTCTCTCAACAGCTTCCACTGTATGTGTTGTCGTCACACTTTTTACCTTGACTATCCGCCCTTGGAAGGGAATTTCAGACACTGATGTGCTGTAAGATGGCACTGCCCCTAACGACTCAATCCATGGGCGCCCTAAGATGGCCTTGTAGGTGTGATCAATGTTCATACATAAAATTCCACAGACATGACGAGAGGACCCAATTCTGCTTGCAAAGTGATGACTCCATGGCAGGCACGTCGCGAATTGTCATACGTAGCGATGGTGGTGGGCGTGGGCTGCAATTGACGCTCTGATATGTTGCACGCTCTAAGGGTGCTTAGTGGACATACATTAATAGAGGCTCCTGTGTCCACTAGAGCTGCTCAACGACCACTTGTTTATGGTGAGTGTCCCACATAAGTGTAGACACCCGGTTTTGACTAATGGGTTGAACCACATTTCTTGGTATCTTAGTGGGCCCCTATTGGTCACTCACCTTGAGCCCATCATTTGCCTTGCTTTGAGCCCTTTAAGCCATAAAACATCTTGAAATCCCGAAATTTATCACTTGAGAGAGTCCTTGGGGGATAATAACTCTTGTCTTATCATGTAGTTGGCAGATAATCTTCAATAATCCGGATTTATTATCGCGACGCCTCGTGGCGCCGCGTCTCTAGTCGCGACAGTGCGGGCGTCGCGACAGCCCTGCATTATCCATGCACGTGGGCAATGCTGTCGCGTCCTCCCGTGCCGTCGCGTCTTAGTCGCGACCCTACGATACGTCGCGACAATGACCGAATCCTCTGGCCTCCATAACTACCCTTTATTTATCCTCCTTTAACTCAACTTAATCCTAAGGATTATCCCTACCCCTTGGGGCGGGATCCTAGCCTTAGGGACTCTCCTAAGGATCCCTAAGGACTCTCATCTGATTTTCATGAAGCTTTATCTCCCATTTGATTTTTAAAACCTTTTTGATGAGATAATATCACTTATTCTCACTCAGCTCTATATAAGCAAGGTCCCTCCTCAAGGACGAGGGGAGCCTCATTACCACCCCGAAGGGCTACCAAAATTTCGTCTCACCCATACTTAGCACCACAGCCACTCTTTTGGCCATTTTCCTTCACATTCCACTCCACGAAGCTATCCTCTTCATCATCAATGGAGCACGGAACGTGAAGAGGGCGACTCCGACGATCTCCTGGACTCTTGCACATCCTTGGAGCCACACCACCCAGGGAGTCGCCCCAATGGGGCTCATTTTTTTCTCCCCTCCCTTCTCCCATTTCTACATGCATTTTTATGTTATTTTTAGGTAGAACATATTCAATAATCCACCCCGTTTTCCTACACCCATAGGGTTCAAAACCACCCCAGTTCGTTCCCCCCATGATCTCCCATCTCCTTCTATTTTAGAGTAGATACTATGCTTAACGTATTCTAATAGGGCGTTTTTTGTGATTTTCTTTGGTTGGCAGGCAAGCAGTGAAATCTACAAGAAGCTCTGGTTCCCCGGCCGGCTGAGGATGAGAAGAAGGTTCTTAACTTATTTCTCCCGCATTCAGAGAACGCGACGGCCGAGGGTGACGCGACCATAGACGCGTCGGTGAAGACTGACGCGACATCAGTCTATCGCGTCGCCAATGGCGACCGCGACACCAGGTCTATTCCTGTTCTCTCTCCTTTCCTAGTTTAAGTCAGCCATCATATCTCCTTCTCATTATTAGGCGACTTGCTAGGTGGGATCACATCCTATTTTCCATGCCACTAGTTTTAGTATCCATGTTTGTGTCGGGGGGGGGTACAATCCCTGTGATTACAATAAGGGCATTTTCTGGCTTCGGGGGCAGTCAACTCACCATCAGAAAAGGTAATGGTGGGTCCTCTGTTCACTATTGAGAGCACTGAGGGTAGGTTGTCCGGATTCATGTCTTCGCTGACCATGACTCTTTGCAGAAAGCCCCTGAGATCATCCTGGTGAGTCTGTGATCTCTTAATGACTCTAATATGGAAATCTTGGCGGGGGTCTGATCAGGTGTTTCAGGATATCATATTGGTTCCCAGTGCCGGATCAATCTCTTCTGTATCTTGTTGCTGCTGATTGCTGGTTTGTTGGCTTGGTTGCCTGGCATAGGCACAGATGCGTTAGGATACATCCGATGGAACATTCGCCCGCTCCGAGGGCAAGATTATAGTGGAGCGGAGGAGTAGGGGTGTCAAAGATAGAAGGGTTGACTAGTAATGGTGCTGGTGTGGGGGAGAAAGGGATGTTGTTGGGTGGAGAAATAATGGGTGACATGATGGGGGAATAAGATGGCGAGGTGATGGTGGCAATGTGGGGTGTGAGGGAGGGGGACATGGTGATGTAGGTGTGGAGCAGTGGGCGTGACGTGAGAAATGACCAGAACTGGCCTACCTCATGCTCGTCATCGAAGACCCACTGGGCTTCTGTGGTGGATGGTGAATGACGGATGACGGGGTTAACATGCGCGGCAGGAGGTGGGGGAGCTGGTTGAGGATTTGGAGCAGGCTGATGTTGCGGCATGGGATTACGGATTATGCCTAGATCATTCGTCGGCTGCTGCGGCTGCTGCTGTTGCTGGTATTGTTGCTGGAAGGGTTGGTACTCCTGTTGTTGTTGTTGTTTGCTGTGTTGTTGCTGCGGCTGCTGTCGCCTCTGTTGCTGCTGCTGTTGCCTCTGGCCTTGCTGTCCCTCAGAGTTTGGATTATCTCTTCATCTCCGCCCAATCAATCTGGTTCTGCTCATGAAGTCATATATCATGTCCCAGAATTGGAAGCAATCGGACACGTTGTGGCCGGATGACGTGATAGACGCAGTACTTTGTTTGATCGGCCTCCATATTCCAATTTGCCTTCTCAGGAGGGAGTCTTAGGGCATTTAGTGACATGAGGGCTGCAAAGACATCAGCAGAGACTCGGGCAATGGAGGGTATTGGGCTCTCTTGGGCCCATTGGGCTTCCTAGGGGCTTAGCCATTTTGAGGTGGAGGGCCTGGGAGTATTGGCGCTGATCTTGAGGAGGATTTTTGTCCTTAGGAGATGGCTGCCTATTGTTGTTATTGTTCCAAGATTGTTGGGTTTGCTGGTATAGGGAGACCTACCTACTGGGCCTTGGGGATTGCTAACGCACCTACTTTTCATGTCTGGATCCCCTCAGTGACTGGGCCTTGCGGCTTCTTGGCATAACGGGCCTTGGGGGTCTCTCAACATGGAATGTATAGGCGAGTCTTTGAGTTGGGTTTTGAATGAAACGGGCTCGACTATATAGTTGGTGCATGGTAGAAATGTCGTTCATGGCCAAATAGCACGATAGGTTGGTGTGGCATTGGAGATCAACAGCTTTACTTTTTTCCTCCTCAGGCATTGGCAGCGGACCTTGGCGGCCAAGGAGTGCCATCGTCAGCATAGGTGGAGAACTCCTCTTCCGGCTTCATCTTTTCAGCTACCAATCCACAAAAGAGTATTCGGGGTCCCACCCGATCCTGGAATTGTTGCAGAAACCTTTCTTGGATGATTTGGAATCCTCGGCTTCCTCGGTAGGCAATGAATAGAACCACTCCAAAGTTGGACCGTCTAAGGATTTTCTGAATAGGTATGCCATGAGATGGCGATCATACTTGTGTGGTGCTGATTCATAGACGAAGTCCTTCAAATGAACATAGGGGTCCCCTACCCCAGAGTAACGACGATATACAGGAGCTCGGACTGGGGAGGCACCCGGAGGTATTGGAAGGATGGGAGGGCAATGTCAGCTACCTTTCTAGGATCGATCTGTCTCCGGAGGTCATGAAGCTCCTCCTTCATGCTTGTCCACTCCGCAAAGAAATCGAGGGAGATTGGACTTGATGCGTAGAGACAAGGGAGCGTGGCTGCTCAAAGGAATGAGACCTCTCGCGAGGGAGAGGAGCTGGTTCGGCCGTATAGTATGTAGTTGGAGGGGATCGGGCCGAACGTCTCGTGGGGGAAGGTAGCTTGGTTCTGAAAAATGAATGGTCCCGAGGTCGGAGGGGTGTAGGTTCTGCCCCAGACGAAGAAAGGTGGGGAGCTGAACGACGTGGGCAGAGGAATCCGTCGTCGGGCTGAACTTTGACCCCGGGGAGATAATGGTGTTTCCCCTTGGCAGCAGCTATGAACTCTCAGACTTGGTCCAGAGTGAGGTGAGGAAGAGGCTGGCTGAATTGAGAATGGGGGCTCACCCTCAGGAGGAGAAGAGGACAGGATCGAATCCCAGTGTGGGAGGAGGCTAGATATGCCCCGGAGAGTGGTCATGGAAGTTTGGGCCACCTCCTCGAGCAACCCGAGGGGAAGGCATCGTCAAACGGAGGACCTGAAATTGGTCCATGTCGAAGAGAGGGATTATGATAAAGCACAAGGATTGGAGGGGACCGACTCGATTTCCCTAAACAATGACGCATACACCTCCAACCAATTTGGGGAGAGCGACACACCCAAACTCTATCAGGACAAGAAGACAGAGATGAGAAGGGGGATCGAAACACTCAGTTGTCATGCTTAAAATGCAAATTTCTTAAGTTTTGAACTTGACCTTTTAAGTGAATTGATTAAAGAGATGTCACTCGGTCATGCGGTCCCTAATAGGAATGGACTCAAGTGCTCCAGTATGGCTAAGGGTGGTGCACACTCACACGAGGATGGCTCGAACTATGGGTACAACTGGTACAACCCATCCCGTGAACCGCAACATGCGTACGGCCATGGGGACTTACGGAGGTCCTCGAAGGTGGGCCGAGTCAGCCTACGAGTGCTCGTAGGTGAGAGGACTCACTCATCCAAGGGGAACCTATCAAATGGGATGGCAGCCCGTATGCAAGGGACTAAATGCCCCAAACGTATGCAAGATGAAGATAAGGAGCAAACAGGGCGACAAGACAAGTCCTCGGGCAGAGTCGCGACGGCCAGGTACACCGCGACCCTATCGCGACAGCGCGGGCTGCCGCGATAATGACAGAGGCCCGGAACACAGTGAGTCACCCACCCACTCAAACAGACTATCCTACAAAACTAGAGACACCAGAGACTCTATAAATGACAACATGAGTCAGAAACAGACAAAAAAAACTGATTCACGGGTAAAACAGGAACATACAAGGCAAACCTGATAACGCGACGTTTGGCCAAGCCGCGACAAGTTCGCGTCCTCTCTTGCTGTCGCGATAGTAACTGAAAACTTACAAATAAAACTAAACGGAAAACCCGAACCTTGACAGGATATTAACAGACAAAACACGAGCAAACATGAACATAGCAATGTAACAAAGATGCATACTCTCATGGGCATTGGATAGAGAGGACATGGTGTATAACAAACACTGACTCATAACGCGTCCCCCGTTGATCGCGAAAAGGTCGCGTCAACGCGATCGTCGCGACAATGACAGAGCAGGAAAAGCACAGGAACAAAGATCAAAACACTAACAGGGCACTACAGTGACAACGGCAAGAAAACATGGCAAGCAACAGTCCAAAAAATCTATGAGGGTGGCAGTGAAGTCCCACCGTGATCGCCAAAAGGTGTATCACAGGGATTGTGCCCCCCTTAACACAAACATGGACACTAAAACTAGTTGCATGGAAAATAGGATGTGATCGCAACCTAGCAAGTCGCCTAAGAATGAAATGAGATATGGCTGACTCAAACTAGGAAAGGAGAGAACAGACACCTACCTGGTGTCGCGGTCGCCATGGTCGCCGCGATAGACTGATGTCGCGTCAGTTGTTGTCGACGCATCTATGGTCGCGTCACTCTAGGCCGTCGCGTTCTCTAAATGCGGGAGAAATAAGGTAAGGACCTTCTTCTCGTCCTCCAGCGGCCGAGAACCAGAGCTTCTCGTAGATTTCACCTGCTTGCCTGCCAATCAAAGAAAATTACAAAATACCCTATTAGAATACGTTAAGCATAGTATCTATTCTGAAAATGAAGACAGTGGAGATCATGGTGGGAACGCACCTGGGTGGTTTTAAACCCCTATGGTGTAGGAAAACGGGTGGACCTTGAATGTACTCTATCTAAAAATAACACAAAAATGCATGTAGAAATAGGAGAAGGGAAGGAGAAAGAAATGAGCCCCATTGGGGCGACTCCTGGCGTGGATATGGCTCCAAGGATGTGCAAAAGCTCCAGGAGATCGTCGGAGTCGCCCTCTTCACGTTCCGTGCTCTGTTAACGGTGAAGAGAATAGCTTCGTGGAGTGGAATGTGAAGGAACAATAGCAAATGAGTGGCTGTGGTGCTAAGTATGGGTGAGAGGGAATTTTGGCAGCCCTTCGGGGTGGGTAGTGAGGCTCTCCCCGTCCTTGAGGAGGGCCTTGCTTATATAGAGCCTGGAGTGAGAATAAGTGACATTATCTCATCAAAAAGGTTTTAAAAATCAAAATGGGAGATAAAGCCTTATAAAAATCAGATTGAGAGTCCTTAGGGATCCTTAGGAGAGTCCCTAAGGCTAGGATCCTGCCCCAAGGGGTAGGGATATCCTTAGGATTAAGTTGAGTTCAAAGGAGGATAAATAGGGGGTAGTTATGGAGGCCAGAGGATTCGGTCATTGTCGCGACGTATCGTAGGTCGCGACTAAGAGATGCGCGGCACGGGAGGACGCGACAGCATTGCCCACGTGCATGGATAATGCATGGGCTGTCACAACCGCCAGAACTGTCGCGACTAGAGACGCGGCGCCACGAGGCGTCGCGACAATAAATCCAGATTATTTGAGGATTATCAGCCAACTACATGATAAGACAAGAGTTATTGCCCCCAAGGACTCTCTCAAGTGACAAATTCGGGATTTCCAGTCATTTTAAAGGCTTAAAGGGCTCAAAACAGGCAAATGATGGGCTCAAGGTGAGTGACCAAATAGGGACCCACTAAGATAACAAGAATGTGGTTCAACCCATTAGTCAAAACCGGGTGTCTACACCTGTGACCGCTCCCTGCCATGGTCCAGTAGCCCAACGCTCACAAAGAGACTCCCAATAGTCCCTCCTCAGCCAACAGGGCCGTAATCCAGCCAGCCATAGATCTCGGTTGCCTGTGGTCTTCATTGCTTTGTCCTGGGCCTCCTACATCGACTTTCTTAAATTATCTGGGCAGTAGACTCCCAGACGGCTTGAGCTCGAGGGAGATCCTCAGGTCTCGTGAATGCTACCTCCGCTGTAAAAGAAATAAAATTACTCAACTGTCTGCACTAACAGAGATAGTAATTAAATAAATGACTTCAAATCAGTAAAAATTAATAATACCGTGAACATGTCAATAATAAATCTCAGACGGGCACCGGGATCTCTCTCCATACATCCACTGGTCCTGGAATATGTGCGTGGACCAACGTCGTAATATAGCAGGAAGTAGAACTGGGATCTATCTTCCCCCTGCAATTGCACATTAATTTTGTACATGAAATGTATAACATAAATAACAAATACAATAAGTTTCGAGTGATCAAGTTTACCCTGAGATCCACCTCTGTTGAAAACAATTAAGTACACTATTGTTGTATAAATTAGAAGAAAAGAACATACTAATCCATGGAAACATACATGTACCTGGGGGTGAGGAAGAAAGGAAAGGTGGCGCTACTCGCGTGGTCGACGGGGAGACGGTCCCTGCAAAATTATATACACTTAGAAAATATGATTTAAATTGAACAATAATATATAGAGTTTTGTGTTTACATATACATATACTTGTCACCGGACGACCGGCGTGGACAGGGAGGCAGTCCCTGCAAAATTGCATGTACGTTAGATCTCGTGAATTTAAATTGAACAATAATATGTTGAGTTTTGTGTGTACATATGCATATACCTGTCATCGGGACGACCGGCGTGGACGGGGAGGCAGTCCCTGTAAAATTGTATGTACGTTAGAAAATATGAATTTAATATGAACAATAATATAAAAACTCTTGTGGGTACATGTGCATATACCAGTCGTGGACGGGGACGCGGACCCTCGGCCTACGGACGTGAAAACCGTCCGACTCCATCCTCCATGTACCATATCTCTATTGAGATAAATAAAGATATAACATGTCATGAAGTCTGATTTTTAAAGTAGCTATTGAATAACATATAATTAACATCAGCACGAAGTTCTTACAAAATGTAAGGTATATTACCTATTCATCATCAATGCTGAAGATATGTTTATTCAGCGTCATCTTCGCCATCCTCCTCGAATTCGTCCTCATCATGCCGGGACTCTTCCTCCACATCAACTCATCAACCTCCCGCTCAAGGGCATTTAGGTCAACTTCTTGCTGTTCGTTATCCTTATATAAGCAAATTGTTCATTTATATCATCAACACTGAACTGCATAGAAGCTGCCAACTCTCGTACGTCACTCCGATCTGATTGGAAAAAATTGTCATTAACACCTTCGAGTCATCATCAGCCTGGAGAAGCTCATACTCAGGGAATAGCCTTGATTTCACTCTACATGCAGCCCACCAATCTCTCAATTTGAGGGATGAATAATTGAATAATAAACTTGTTGGGCTTGTGCCGCCAGAATGAATGGCTCATACGTACTCAACTTGGACTTATGCTTGACATCGGCAATCCCATATGTTGTGTCATTACGAATAGAGGTCGGATCAAACCAATGACACTTGAAGAGAATTACATTGTTGTCTTGTCCCAAAAATTGCAGTTCAATGACTTCTTCGAGAATGCCATAATAGTCTATTTCATTTTCATTGTAGGCACTTCCCTCACACATACGCCGCTGTTCATCGTAGATTTAATCCGTCCATAATCCCTCGTGTGAAATCGGTGTCCATTCACAATGTAGCCTGGATAGATGCGTACAATCTTCGAGGGCCCATAACTGATCTCTTGTACTCTTGAATCAGTAACCAAACCTTGTTCAACCTATTATAAAAAAAGGGACATACAATGACAAATTATGCCAACTAAGTATGCATAGAGCATAACACTTATGCTTCAAAATATTTAGACACTTACTCGAGATCTTAACCAAGTAGGAAAAGACTTCTCTTGTTCCTTTTCACCTGCACATCAGTCAGACGTGGATTCCGTTGCAGTGACCGAGTCAAACTCTCTGCAATGTAAATGTCGCACAACCTCTAAATACTGCAGTATTGCTCGCAATAATGTATTTCATTAGTGTTGAGAGCTTACTCAATGTAAGGGTCTAGTTCTGCGCAATTCATAAATACGTAGATCTCAGCAGCTACTAACTCTCTGTCTTCGAGTGCGCGAGTAGAAGAATATCCAAATGCTCGCCCAGGACACTTGGACACAGAAAGTCGGTCAGACACATTAGAATCTCCACCATCATCATTACGTGGAGGTTGAGTGCGTCGGGTTCGGATCTTCCACTACAAGAATAACACAGTTTAGCTACAGAAGTTAGCTACGGAATTTTTTGTAGCTAATCCGTAGCTAATTTGCTGCGAATTAGCGACAGATAATATGTCGTTGCAAAATTGATAATTTAGCTACAAATTTGCGATGGAAATAATCTGTCGCTAATCCGTAGCTATTTAGCTACGACTCAGCTACAGAAATATTCCATAACTCTATCTGTAGCTAATTAGCTGCGGATCCGCTACAAAAACATTCCATAGCTAAAGTCGTAGCTAATTAACTACGGATCACGACCAAATATTTATTTGTGTATACATAAATATATACGTATAAGTATATATGTAGTAGTGTAAGTATATATGTGCATTAGTATATACAATGTATAAGTATACACTCACAAGTATATATAGTTTATAAGTATACACATGTATGTATATGTATTATGTATATATTTATATATATAGTATATAAGTATATACATGTATATAATTATATAAGCAT